>JANSTQ010145294.1:0-12376 GCA_026167885.1 Bergia puertoricense
AGCCAATCAGAATCAAGTAATTTTTTCATGTATATGATTATAACTGGAACGTTAACATCCTCCAACACGATAAGAAGATAGCAAAGACCGTATAAAAAGTTTATTGAACTCACCTGATGTAGAAATTGCCAAAAAAACTGGTTTTTTTTCTAGCTTCATATAAAAACGCTGAATTCAGAAAGGACACGTGTCTAAAATTGAGTTTGTTTTAATATTATAGTAGAACATATTACATTGTATCATAATCTTTTTTAAAATTGTAGTAGTTTTCTTCTTCATATTGTTATTATATGTTTTGTTATAGTGCAATATTTTTGTAATTTTATTCTGAACGCTTTAGCAAAACCTGTAAAATGCATGGCCCTGCCAATAAATAACGTAGTCAACTCAACTGCAAACGTTCAACTGTGATTCTATTGTATTTTATCCTATTCCTTAATAATAAAGCCAATCAGAGGCCTGGAAAGCCGTTGCATATCCGTTTGGTATTCAGTGTTAAGTGTTCAACGGGTGGCATTCCATTCTGCTTTCCCTCCACTACTTGCGTGCACCTCGAAAAAACGTCTTGGAAAATGCTGAAAATATCTGTTTGATAGTCGTAGGTATTTTGAACCCGAAATGAGATTCCATAAAAAAGAAACATTTGCACTTGTTTTAGATCTGCCAGTCACCCGTGCGTTCGACTTTAACACTAACGGCAACATAGCTTATCCGACACTACTTCCTTCGTTTTTCAGTTGTTCTTTTTGTGGTCTGGGCATGGGATAGATTAGTTATGCAATGCTTTCTCGTGGGATACTGTGGAACGTGCCATTTGTTGCTTGTATTTTTTGGTATACACATTCACCTAAAGGCTCGTGCGTATATGGAAAGTGGAAGTGATGCGTGGCATATTCAACAGTATCCCATGAGAAAGCACTTCATAATTACTACGTATTTTATTGTGTTGCATTGTATTGCATTGCATTGTATTGCATTGTATTGTATTTGTGTTGTATTGTATTGTATTGTATTGTATTATATTTGCATTGTATTGTATTTGTGTTATATTTGCATTGTATTGTATTTGTGTTGTATTGTATTGTATTATATTTGTATTGTATTGTACTGTACTGTATTGTATTGTGTTGCATTGCACTGCATTGTATTGCATTGCATTGCATTGCATTGCATTGTATTATATTATATTGTATTGTATTGTTTTGTATTGTGTTGTTTCGTATTTTTTTTACCAACCAACACTAGCCCAAACTATATTACAAAAAAATACATATGTCAAAGCACGAGAGTTAAGTTACTGAATTTTAGAATAGCGTTTCCTTTTTCTCTTGCAGGTACTTTTGGTTTGCAGTGCCTTACGGCGGCTCAGGAACCCATGATAACTGCGTTGGTGCGCAAGCACAACACAGCATTCAGCTCCAGTATCTAAAGAGCATGTTCACAGCCTATCCACACATGCCTAAGTTCGGATTCACCTTTCTGGGAAGCCTGTGCCACCAGACACTGAACACAGTCAGCGTGGCCGCTAAGGATATTCATGACTTCCTCAGGTCTTTGAAAGACGAAGGTCACCTGAACAATACCATGCTCATAGTTATGGGAGACCATGGTGCACGATTTGACGAGATACGGGCAACTTTACAGGGGAAGCTGGAGGAACGTTTACCCTTTCTTTCGATTGTTTTACCGGAATGGTTTAAAGCAAAATACAAAGGTTTCACTCGAAACTTAAAACGTAACACACATCGTATAATTTCGCCATTAGATCTTCACGCAACCTTTATGCACATTCTGAAATATCCAATGAACCCTTCCAGGTCTGACCAGACAATGGGCGTCTCTTTATTTGAGGAAATCCCCAGAACACGCGAATGTCAGGATGCTTCTATACCTGAACACTTTTGTCCTTGTATTTTATGGAAACCAATCAACTCAGAGCATGCACATGTGAAAATAGCCGCTGAACTGGCCGTGGCTCACATTAACAAGAAACTTGATACCAATGAGGTCGAGTCATTGTGTCACAACCTGAAGTTACATAGTATTCGAAACGCTGTCCAACAAATGGTTAATCTAAAAGTGCAATCGTTTGAATCTATCAAAGATGGCATAGGACTTGGTATTGGCGAGCCAATATTTAACACAGAGTATAAAGAGAGACAGTGTAGCTACCAAATACAGTTTCAGACCTCACCCGGCAACGGATTGTTTGAAGCTTCAGTTAATATGATAGGTGATAAATTCGTCGTTCTTGGGGATATCAGCCGTGTGAACAGATACGGCACCCAGGCAGATTGCATCAAAGACACAAATCCATATTTAAGAAAGTTTTGTTTGTGCAGAATCAGTAGAAGTACGCAGTTTGCGCAAACCAGAGTTTGATTGGGTTTACTTTCCACAAAAAGTGTTTCATCTATCTTTCTTTTAAAAGTTGTTTCAATCAGGATTTGACAATCTTTTACTTAAAATTTGCTGTTGGCTTTTACGTCGAAGCAACTCTGTCAGTACAACTGTTTTTATTTTTTACATTTTTTTTTATTGCCAGTTCTAATCGGAGTTTACGATACTAAGTGTTGCAACATGTCTGTTATTGCATTGAGTCGCTCTTCAAACTCGTGAATTTTTGAGTTGCACAAGTAGATTAGGCCTTACTTAGTTTCAGTCGAATGCCGTTAACGTCTGAATATCTAACTTTGTACAGATAAATAAGATATCTACCTGACCAATAAAGCATTTCCAGGAGGTGTTTAGGTTAAATGACTTCGATTAATTTCGGAATACTCTCATACTAAGCAGTTTAAACGCATTTATAAAGTGAAGATGGACGGATTATAAAAATGGACCCGGCTTTTTTACCTTTCGCTGACCAGAAGCTAGGGTAATATGCCCCACCGATCCCTCCGTTTTTAACTTGCTGTTTGCAGTACTATATGGCCGTAAAACAAGGTCCCCCCAACTTTTCACCCATCTCCCTCCGAAGCTTTTTTCAATATAATCGTAAAACTTGATATGATTATATAGTATGCATCACTCGTTCTACAATATTTTGACACCAAGAGCAACCGCAAATATTAACTTAAGTCTGCCTCAAGCCAAGCGAAATGTTAGTAAGCGCAGTTTCTCTTACACTGGCCCCTCCCCCTGGAACAACTATCAACCAGTTTGTAGCCAATGCCGAAAGCATTTTTTATCAAAGGCTAGAAGAAGATAAAAACTAAAGACTTCATTAGCTTCCCCCTTTTTATCATGTCTATAAATAGACAACAAAAAGGGAATTTGTTTATTGAATAAAATTAGAGATCAAATATAAAAAAAATTGCCAAATTTTGTTACCTATAACTCAAATCTTGGTAGATATAGAAAATTTGCTACTGAATTATGCCGGACATTGTTTCAAAAAAAAGTTAAGTTGCTCTTTTAACAGAAACTCAAAAAGTTGTTGAAAAGTTGTCAAGCATCAGATCGGAAACATTTTTCACTTTATCAGTTTTTATCAGTTTTATATTCGCGTTATCAGTTTTTTACACCCCTTTTGAACCATGACAAATGTTTTATTAGTGTCTTATAAACCGAACCAGCTGACAGAACAAAATGCTTTTCAAAATAAATAATACAAAATCACGACAAAAATGTTTTAAATCATAAAGGATACTCCAAAGACTGGTCTCCATGACAACCAGGTAAACGTGCCAGGTACTTCTCATTGTTTCATACTATTCATTAGCCTACGACTTTGCGTAGAGAAGGAAACATGCTAGATAGGAACTGAGTTCAGACTGTGAAAAAGCTTATCAAACGTACTAACAGATGGAATTTTCAGCTTTCTACATGCAGATATCAGTTTTCAAAAAAAACCCGCAAAATAGCTGGTAACCTGGTAATGAACAATATATATATATTTTTTAAGTCGCATCCTTCAAAGAGTGTTTTTAAACATAGCAGACTCGTATTTACTGACGGGGCTTATTTTGCAAAGCCCTTTCAGTATTCAGACATATGTTTTTGTAGCTCGATTATAAACTGGAACACGTATGCTAAGCAGTTTCCACAGGGTACCCCCTCTCTTTATCTGCATTTTTTGATGACCATTTTTCGTTCTACATGGGTTTAATGACAAATTTTTAATTACGTAACTTGAGTCAAATCAGAGTGAGACAGTGGATTAAGAATATAAATTATTATTAAAACTTGCGAGTTTCAGAGATGGCAGATGTTAGCCTCTACCCCTATCCCTAAATAGCTCTCACGATTTGTATTTACTCGAAAACTCGAAAGTTACCTGTCAGACAGGGTTTTTTTTTATGGACAAACAGAAAGTGACTGTTATTTTGTTCTTGCCTTAAAAGGAGGCCGTTTAGTGGCGGACTTCCGCAGCGTGCTGCGATATCGAGGCTGGGGGAGTGGCACAGTCAGTTTGCTGACCCCATCTCCGTATATAAGGTCACGTGACGAGGGTTTGGCAGGAAGCTAGAGGAGCTGAAGCCGCCATCTTGGATTTGGAGGAGGAAGTTGGCTTTGAATCCATCTCCATCAGCCATGGATTCTAAGGGCAATAAAGTCATCGTTTGCGATAATGGAACAGGGGTAAGCTCCTTAATTTGATAGTTGAACTATTACGTTGGATTCTGATGTATTTCTCTTGCATTTCCAGTTTGTAAAATGCGGATATGCAGGGACAAATTTTCCAGAGCATATATTTCCTTCGCTGGTTGGACGACCAATTATTCGGTCGACAGCGAAGGTTGGAGACATCGAGATAAAGGTATCGAAACGAGACTTTCGTGAAATATTTTGTTTTGATATAAGTGTGTAAAGTAGCACGTTTATCCCCAACTGTCATTTCACAATGATATGTTTACAGGATCTTATGGTTGGAGACGAAGCTAGTCAACTGAGGCATATGTTAGAAGTAAATTATCCAATGGACAATGGTATAGTTAGAAGCTGGGATGACATGAAACACGTATGGGACTATACTTTTGGAGAATCCAAAATGAACGTCGACACCAAGAACTGTAAGGTAGGTAAACGTTTTTTTATCGACCAAGATTGTCAACTACGAATTTTGCTGGACCAGTTGGAAGTTTATTTCTGTACTTTCTCTGTAGGTTTTGCTCACAGAGCCTCCAATGAATCCTACGAAGAACAGAGAAAAAATGGTTGAGGTGGGTGTCCTTCCAAACCTATCAAATTAAATATTCTTCAAGGATTGTTTACATTTTTTCCCTGTCAGTATCTCGTGATTTTGTCTTGTCAGTTTGACTGTTAATTAGTATTGGTTATTGAACTTTTAAAGGTTATTTTTTGTCTCTTTATCAGGTTATGTTCGAGCAGTACCAGTTTGAAGGAGTGTATATCGCTATCCAAGCCGTACTGACCCTTTATGCTCAAGGTAGATCGAATTATGACCAATTCTAATTCAATTTGACTGACCAAGGGATGAAATGAATTTGTTACACCCCTGCCTTTGTTGTCAAAGAACTTGCTGATTGACAGCTCGATCACTTTCTGTTTCACGACAAGAAATTGGAGAGAAATTTCTCAAGTTTTAGGTTCTCAAACTAGTTTTGTAGCATACCTGTATTAACATAAAATTATCTGGCAGATTTTAGAGTCTTGAAAGGGATTATTGTGTGTAGCAGTATCTCGGCTATTTGCTCTATAGTTGATCTTGAGAGTGAGGAGTTTCGATTTTCAAAACTTTGAAGTGGTCTGTTGTTGTTCCTAGGTCTTCTGACCGGTGTAGTTATTGATTCTGGAGATGGTGTAACCCACATATGTCCTGTGTATGAAGGCTTTGCTCTGCCTCATCTAACAAGAAGACTGGACATTGCAGGAAGAGATATCACAAGATATCTTATCAAGGTAACTACTTCCATTTCAGTTCATATAATTTTTTCACTTCATTGGTTTGCTACAGTTTGAGCCATATTTGTACAATTACTGTGTGTGTATTATATCTTCCTTGGTTATCAACTAAGCTAGTGAACTTATTAATCATGATGACATGTTCAAAGGTGGAACAATAAAAAGGAGTGATATTTTTTAGGGGGGAGTATAAGTTTTGGAAGCTGTTATATAGTTCTTTTCTGCCTCAATTACTCTCACATTCAGAATAATAGTATAGAGCAAAATAATAGTACAGAGTGGAAAAATCCAAGCCAGACAATAATAGTGTAACTTAGGTGGAATAATGGTATATAGAGTACAAAAATACCCATATGTCAATAATAGTATAGAGTGGAAAAATACCCCGTAGTACTTGTATATTAGACAGACAGGTAATTATTGCCACAGTAAGGTGTACATTCTTAGAAGATTACAAAATAAAATACATTTTATTAGCTTTTCATGAATTTATTAAAGGAAGAAGCACAAAACCAATAAAGTGTTTATAATATCTGCTGGCATTCATCATATCTCCAGAGAAAACAACAACCATGAATTGTGTTAAAATACAACATCAATACAACTGTTCAGATGCAAATTACACTGCTTATGTGAACCATGGTGCTTTTTTGGCCATTTTTTGGTGAAAGTAAGTTAATTTGCTTTTCTCACTGTTTATGGGCAAATCTGCTGGCTTAAAAGAGCTCGGGCCCACTTTATTCCCAGGTCTCTAGTCAGAGGTTTACAAATTAAAGATGGCAGAATGCTGTTCTGCTTTGTGAGCAATAATTACTAGAACATTTTTCACTTGTACTCGGGTTTGAACAAGGAATTTTATTATCAAAAACATTGCAAAGTGGTGTGTTCATGGAGATTCCAAAATTCAACAATCATAAAGGCCCAAATTAGGTACATATAGAGTGGAAAATGCCTCAAAACTAATAATTTTACTGGCCCAAATAAGGCCATATAGAGTGGAAAATTTTGTTGAAAAAAATTGTTGTTGTCATTCGTATGAATCCCAGGGAAGGGGTCATCGTGTGGGAAGCTTACTGTCCAGCCATGCGCGAGTTCTTAGGTCTAGGATCTTAGCACCAATCTTTGACAGGAACGAGGCAGTTTTCCCACAACCTGATCTCAATCGGTTTAGGCGAACAAACTAATCATACATCTGCAATTGGAAATGTGAGAGTACATGGTAATCCTCAGAAGTCTTCCATTTTGTGATTTGATTTTATGAAAGTTCAAGTTGAGTTTCCTTTTCATGATCAAACCAGTCAAACATAAAGCAGATATGCAAAGGAAAGAAAATTTCAAGAAAATATAAAATGGGTTACACTGTGATAGTAGTATTCATGATATCAAGTTCAGATTAACAGTATGAAGATGTCTGTAATATGAAGTTCTTGATGTTATGTATATTTTTCTTATTCCAAAGAATTTGCTTTGTATTGGATTTATACATTGTACATGTGTGTTTGATTGTGTATTTTTTGTACAACCACAACACTGTTGTACAGTGTGACTGGGTAATTTTGATAACCATCAGAATGATAAAGTCACTGTTATTTGAAGGTTCTAGCAATTTCAGATTTTCCTGGTAGACATGCAAAAAGTAAATAAATAAATTTGACAGTGTTGGACAGATTTAGTTTATATATGTATGTTCATAAAAATATTCACATTTAGAAATATGTTAAAGTTGGTCTATAGTTAAATTTGATTATGTATTTTTTAGGAGGACTTGTTACTTCTCTCTTCCATTGCAACATTTTTCATCATAAATAGGTCTTGCTATCAAAGCAGTAGTTGCTACCTAAGTTGTTATAACTGATATTTGCCAAAATACTGAAACTTTTTGCTGCAGCTTTTGCTGTTGCGAGGATATGCCTTCAACCATACAGCAGACTTTGAGACAGTTCGGATGATGAAGGAAAAGCTTTGTTATGTTGGGTAAGTTAATATTCATACGTCTTTTGGGTCAAAACTAACAGCAGTCACAACGTAAGATTTATTAGCACTAGTAAAATGAAAAAATCACATACAATCACAAAAAAACTGTTAAAAGTTTTTGAAAACTCCAGTTACTTAGAGTTTCATGCTATTTAGATCACCAGACTGGCTCTTTCAAATTTAGCTTCAAATTTAACAGTCGGTGAGGTTTCTTGTAATTGGAGGAGTAAAAGGAGAAGTTCAAGAAAGCTGGGGAAAGTGTTTTAATTCCATACCTGTAGAGATTATATACTAGGTTTTACTCATGATTTCAGAAAGAGGTTCATTGGTTGTCAAATCAAAGTCGTTTGGTAATATTTAAGTGGAAACTCAACAAGAATATCATTTTTGCTTCATAATGAGTCGAATGGCTGCTGTTGCATTGCATGAAAGTGGAGAATTTTGAGGTTTGTGAAGACTGGGATAAAATTGTCACTTAGTCCATTTTTGCATGTTGCTCTTCAATATTAATTATTGCAAGGCACATGTAGAGTCATAAAGCTGAAATAAAGCAAATTATATCCATGTGGAAATTATTTAACTATCATTAAGTATCATTAGACATAAGTAAAAACCTGTATGGAAAAATTTGTTAAACTTAGTTGAGGGTGTTAATTCTATGATTAATTAAATTATTGTACAGTGTATGTGTCATGAAGAATTATAGATGTTATCCAGCATGATAAATCTCTTGTTTTGTGACCACAAAGCTAAAGAAATCACTTTTCGTGTTCCTAGCTTTCTTAAATTAAAACATTTCTAAAGTCATTCTACTGATACTTCTAGATACAACATTGAACAAGAGCAGAAGCTTGCCTTGGAGACGACTGTGTTGGTTGAACAGTATACTGTGAGTTTCTTTAACTTTAGAATTGATTTGTTTAAACTTAATTAGGATTTTGTTAGATTGTGACAAAAACATTTTGAGTATGTACTATCCAAGTACTTGCAGTATCTTTTTATCCAGTGTGCTCTCATGACAAGTTTGACTGAAAACATTGTCATCTTTTACTCAGTTGCCAGATGGTCGTGTTGTAAAACTGAGTGGTGAGCGATTTGAAGCTCCAGAAGCCCTATTCCAGCCCCACTTGATCAATATTGAAGGAGTTGGTGTTGCTGAGCTGCTGTTCAACACAATCCAAGCGGCAGATATTGACACAAGAGCGGAATTTTACAAGCACATTGTTCTGTCAGGAGGAAGCACCATGTACCCTGGCCTTCCCAGTCGTCTGGAAAGAGAGATCAAGCAGCTGTATCTAGAGCGAGTGTTGAAGGGAGACACTTCAAAACTATCTGTAAGTGATCCTACACGACACTTGACCATCATTTTCAACATAAATTAAGAGTAGAAACAATAAACTTATATCTCCAGACAGAAAATATTAATTACAAACTAACACTATTCTAAAACTGGAAAGTAAGATAATTCTTTGTTACACACTAAAATATTGATTGCACATTGATTATTCTTAATGTTGTTGCTGCTATTTTATAACTGATAATTGTAATTTTGTTGTTTGAATTTTTTATTTACAGTACATTGGTGTTAATTTACAATGTTTAGATTTGGGGTTTGAGTAAGGGTTTAACTATCATAACACAGAATTAATTAAAAATTAGAAATGAATATTAGTTTAAACAAGTTTCAGTTTAAGTAGAATTGCAGTTTCTTTGACTCTAAAATGGCAGAGGCAGGTAGTCTTTCTTCAAGCTTTATCTGCAGTTCCCTCTCTATTTTTTTTGACAAACAGGATGTTGTATCTCTATAAACTGACAGTTTTTTTGTTTTAAAGAAATTCAAAATCCGTATTGAAGACCCACCAAGAAGAAAGCACATGGTGTTCTTGGGTGGTGCTGTGTTGGCAGATATCATGAAGGACAAGGAAGGCTTCTGGATGACAAGACAGGAATATCAAGAAAAAGGAATAAGGTGTCTGGAAAAACTTGGTGTCAAAGTTGGTTAATTTTAGCTAGTTTTTACTGTATTGCATCGCAACTGTATTTTCTCGTCTGCTGTTCCTCCTTAACTGAAACTCATCTCTATCACTTCAGCGCAGTAAAAAAAAACAAATAGTGAGAGCAAGATTAAATGCCAGGTCAAATAAGCATGAGAATTGGTCAAGAGCTGAGTGATGAGAGGTTAGGTCAAATAATTAAAAAAAATAAATTTGATAGGAAGGTTTTTTTTTAAAGAATGCATGTTTTAATGACAGAATACACACAAATATATTCTCATTTGGTGTTGTTACAGTCACTATCCTGACATAAAAGATAATATTTAGCACATACTCTATTTTGTCATTGCCTATAGAGTACAAAGGAATCATCTTTGAAAAATGAAGAAAATACTTTTGGCTGGTATAAATAACATTCGACACCTTCCAAATAATTTTAAGATAAAAAGTATGAAAATTAAAAAATTAAAAAATAATCATGGTTTGGGACTTTTTTGATGGTTGGGTGAAGATTCTATCCAACTAATTTTTTTTTTTTGATTGGCCTTAACAAGAGTTTTGATCATATCTTTTGTGTATGGTTAAATGAGAATAAGAGTTGATAGTATTTACCAGTAATGAAGGATGGACAAGTCAAACAGACTTTGATCAGCAGCTCTCTTTTCCTTTCATGCTTGTTTGACCAGGCTTAAAGTACTGATATATTAAGAGGATAGTGCCAGGTAGAGTTTGTTCTATTCAAACAACCATTTCTTCAAGAAAAATCATAGATATCTGATTTACCTCCTGTATTCCAGTTACAGTGATTTGAAAGCTGCGACATTTTAGTGGCATTTGTGATGCAACCTTTACTTCAAATTAAAAAAAATTGAGAGTTCTTTAAAACAAGTACCAGCTTGTTGGTACCCTTGTACTTGTTTAATGAATGAATATTTTAAAGAGTGCTCCTCCAGTGCTGGTGAAAATATTAAGATATTAAGCAAAGTTTATTCTGTGTAAAGTGTTTTCACCTGAAAAAGAAATCTTACAGCAGCCAACAGAACTTAATTGTTGCAACAGTTTTGCACTTGTTTGTAATAGGAACTTGGAAAGAACCATTTCTCTGTAAGAGAAGAACGCATTTTACATTGTAGGCCACAGTAACATGTAAAAAGGAATTAGCTGTACTTGATTCTTTTTATGAGTTCTACACTTTGTTGCTGTAACATTGCTTTTGGGTGTACTGGTCCATTCTTTTTGATCCATTTTCTTCAGTGAAATAAAAAAAATATTTTTTGTAAATTGTTCAACTTGCAGTGGCAGTTCTGCAGTATAGATTATAAGGACGGTTAACATTTGTAAATTTTTCATGTAAAACGTAATTATGCGGTGGTTTCACCACCACAGGTTTAAACTGAATTACTGGATCAATAAAGTGTTTTGTAGAAAGTTACTTAAAGTAGTTTGTCTTCCATTGGTAATCCGTTTTGTTGTTTTGGTATGTTTTGATAACATTTGATAACCACCTGGGTTTAGATGCAGCCATTTATTCAGGGTGGGTCCTTATTTTGAAAAGATTATTTGAGAACACTTTGTATCGTCGTCGGTTGTTGGTGTTGCCATCTTTAGGGAACAAAGACGGTCGGGCCGCGTATTATAGAAATCATTGTGGTAACTTTCTTGTTGCAGTGGAAGTGTGTATGAACAAAGTGATTTAATGAATGTGGGATGTGGAGTTCACAAGCATGCAGACATGCGTTAAACGTAGAAATAGTTTAGGGAAAGATAACTCCATGTCCATCTACTGATCTATTAGTAGATTTTGTATTTAAGGGCAGAAACAAGGAAAGTTGTTCTTGTATAAAAATCATCGGATGTGTGGATATCAGCTGCTGCAGGTTCAAAGACGAAGTTTTTTTGGTCGTTTTTCAATCCTTTTTTTCCACCCGATTTTGCTGGGACACGCAACATGTGAATATAAAGAGAAAAAAGTTGTTTTAGCTGCACGCGATCTTTTTGTACCCCGGGAGAAAAACACATGTTTTAGTGTTTTAAACTAGTTTATATAATTTAAGGACAAAAGGTGTATATTTTATTGATATGGACTTTGAAGTTCTAGTTCGTAAGTTTGACCAAAAAGTACATTGATAACACGAAAATTGCTGTTTGTAGGATAAGATTTCAACAGTCTGTAGCAGTCGTAAATCCGACTTGCAACAAATCGATCGCGAAACGTTGACATGTTTTGACAACCTATAACAGGACCGTAGGCCGCAATAATGAAAAATATTTTAATGGCTTTCAGAGGTACATGAAACTGGCACAGTTTGAGCATTTTGGTACTTCAAACTTTAATCACGCCTGTCAAGAATTTTCAATCTTGTTGAAACTGGTACGATTTTATTTCCTATCCCACGTTATTATAACACACGTTTAGCCAATCACAGCACAGCATCTGTGTAAGTACCAAAATGGCACGAAAATAGCATAATTTGAACAGTTTGGTACTTCCATACATCCCAGCCTTCCTATATTTCCTATTTGTTTTATAGGATCCTATA
>JANSTQ010145305.1:0-12376 GCA_026167885.1 Bergia puertoricense
CCCCTCGCCCCCCCCCCCCCCTTCCCCTCCAACAATGTTGCCGTCAGTATTGAGCGAGCCCCTTAACTATCCAACTGAAAATGTTCGAACATCGAACATCACTAAAGTAGGGGAGCAGGGTATCTTATAAGTTTGGCCGGGATTGTACTGTAGTATAATGGCCGTTCTGCTTAAAATACCCTGATAAAAGATTAAGGCAAGATCAGCATCTAGCCTCTGTTTTGATACTGAAGAGCTGGTGTTCCCCCCTTTGTCATGTATCTTACCTCGCTCTGTTATAAATAATCCGGCCATTCAGCTCCTCCATCGTCTTTTCCATGCCAAGTTCTTTAAACAGTTTCTTCATGTACGTCAGAAAGTCTTCCTTTGATGCCCCTTCAACCACTGCGCTGACCAGTGTCCAGCCGAACGTAGTGTACAGATACTTTGTCCCGGGTTCTGATGTCAGGGGGTCGTCTCTGAAAAGGGCCAGTGACTCTGTAACACTCTTGTAATGGTCCTTGTGTTCATGCAGTTGAGAAGTTTTGTAAATATATCGTATTTATACTTTAAAAAGTTCTACTTTGTATTAAACTACGTTTAATCATTTTTTTCCTTAATAGATCTGTTCAAAGTTCCTGAAAAGTAACCAAGCCATTGTCTGGCATCGAGGCAAAGGTTAACTTCGCATTGATACAAGCCTTTGACATCTCTAACCATGCAAGGTCAACGTTCGCCTCGTCAGCCTAGTCTTCACGGAAACATAACTGATATAACAGCTTTTCTTTACGCTTTAATTCCAGTTACATCGCTTGTGAAAACCGGGCTTTTGAGTTCAAGGAGCCAAGTATTTTTCTGTCAACTAAATCAGGGATCGGACTGAGCTCCAAAATACGGAAATCAAAAACAGTGCAGTTACTTTCATGGCTTAAATCCATAACTTACATGTATATTAATTTATGGAACAGCCACACGTTCAAATTGGCAAAAAAAATCTGTAAATTTCCTTATAATTTCAGGGCCGTAACCAGACCTCAAATTTAGGGGAGGCAAAAACTTATACCGATTCTCCCTCAAGCAGTTCTTCAAATGTTAAAAAAAATCTATAATCGACAAGGATCACCAATTTTAGGGGGGGCATTTGCCCTCCTCTGCACATAGCTGGCTACGGCCAAAATTCTTTGACTTTTCTTTACTAATTTTTCCCTGACCTACATGTACAGCAAATTTTCACTGACAATTTGCACCAGTACTACAGTATACCGCTAGCTTCAAAAGTTTTTTTTTGTAGACACTCAATAAGCATTCAAAAACGGGAGTATGTGCAGACCTACATATATAAAATTCCCTAAGTTTAAAGTGGCTCTTTCGTGGCTGAATCAATGGATTTTCTCCTTTTCAGAAATTAACTTTTCACGTTATTTATCCAAATAATTTCAAAAGAAAATATCTTAATCCACTAAAAAGGCATTAATCGAACACTTTTGCTAAGGCTTTACGCATTTTAAAACAATTTATTACATTGTGTTCCGGCCCGGACAACTGCAATCCAACTTAATCACCTCCTAAAACAGCCCCTCCTTAGCATTTACTTCTTGTAAACTTAGATTGGTATCTGAAGAGTGTCTGTTGATAGATATTTTAGCTTGAAACAGGCTTTTTGGTAATAAATCCCTGAGTATGCACAAAGCCGTGAAAGCGTCCTTGTAAGCAGGAATCTCGAATTTTCAGGGACCCAATGCAACGTTTCCTTGGCTTACTCATGACCTTGAGAAAAATTGTTTTTCCTTAACTTTTCAATGACCATGGCAACCCTGAATACATGTAGGTTCTTGTTTGTGATTCTTTTTGTCATAAGTTACATGTAAATACTATAAACGTACAGAGTTTGATTATAATCAACTCAGAATTCTGCAAAGTTTCCCTTTAGTTGCCCTAAGTTAAAAGAACTCAAACATGTTCAAAGACGTGTGTCAAGTTGGAAGTGTTACTTTTGTAGGTTTCTTTTTAATCAAATATTCTTATGCACACATTCTGTCAGCAAAACATACAGAAAAATTTTAAGTACAGAACTAAAATATGTCCGAAGGCCAAAAATTCTGAAAATGTCAAAAATTAAACTTTCAGATTTCCGTCCGCAATGGATCAACTTATGACAGTAAAGTTCTGTAATATTCCTCAACAAAGTTCTTACTTACATGAAGACTTTTAGGTTAATACCTTGATTAAATACTCCTTTGACGAATATTCTCCTTTTTTTGCCTGCCCCTCTGCTTCTGCTGATTTCTCTTTACCTTTATGTTTGCCTTTTAAGGAGATACCGCAGACATGTCAAACATGGAAATTTAAATTATTACTTGTATAACATATATTTAAAATACAAAGATTACTGCTGTATATGCCATGGCAATAGGAATGTTTTCAAATTAAATTATGATTGGCTGACTAGCCAACAAGTCTGACTGTGATTGGTTCATTCAAGTGTCCAATAATAAGTAAGAATTTGCAACTGGATTGATCCTTTTACAAGCTCGGTATAATTGGATTATTTGTGAAAAATATTGATTGAAATTTGAGGAGATTGTAACTTTTATGATAAGCTGTAAGTTTGATAAGCTGAAAGAGTAGAAATATTACAGACTGTACAAACCATCTTTGTTTTCATTTTTCCCTGATCCAAGTTTCTTTGCGTCAGAATCCATTTCTTTACTTTTCTTTTCAGACACTTGGTTTTCCTGAAGCTCAAATAAAGATAAATAAATTTGTTGGAAGGGAACTCACATTATTTACAGTACAAATCAGGTATGCAAATGCTAAATCATAACAAAAAGGAAAACAGAGATTTTATCAAGCTTGACAGCTTACAGTACACAAATGCAAAAACCATCATGGTAGATTTCATTCTCACTGAAAACCCAGACAGTACACAGTACAAAAATACCATACTGTCTTCTGATTGTTTAAATACTATCCTTGGTTTCATTGTTTTTAATATGAACCAGGATGCCATTTTGAACTTTGCATGGCTGCTTCAAAAAGTGTGTGAAAATTTCAACAGCCTCCATTCATACCAGTGTTAACATATTAGAGAGCAGATCATTTTGAGATAGCTTTCAAGCCTCCTCTGGTGAAAACATGAATGCAATACATTGATGCATTTTCAAAAATGAGTATTCTTAAACCTATAGAGTTTTACATGGCCCAATGGTAACTTGCACCAACCAACTCTCTTTTAGATCAGTTAAACACTTTGAAGACTGAACTACTCAAAATTACAGTAATTAGTGTATAATTATCCTTCTCAGATTTTCAGTGCTAGTACTAATACATGTATAACTTTTTTATCAAGAAAAACTTGTGTTTATGCCAGTTAAAGGGATCCGGTTGCAGTGCCAGGCTCCACTCTTGTCTAAAACAATGCTACACATCGAGAGGGGTATAACATGTCACATTTCAAGATTGTAGCGCTGGGAACTTCAAAAGTGAAAAATCACCTCACAAAACCCTGATTTGTGGACTCAAAGCATTGTTTTTCTGCTATGCAACAGACCTAAGCAATCTTCAAAAAGCATTTTTGGCACAACTTGTTGAAACAACCAAGGATCCCTTTAAGCAAAGTGTAAACAATTTGTTTACATCAGCAAGGGCTTGCCTATTGGATGTCAGCATTAAAACTTGCACAATTAACTGCTGAAGCAGTTCACTATTATTCCAGAAACTCATTTGTTATGTTTGGGGCTGATATGAGTAAAAAATCGTAGACTGAAGTCAAAAAATGCCAAAATGAAATGTTTGTAAAGCTCACCCTTGATGTAGTTTGCTTGCTGTTGTCACTCGTCCTTTTCTCCTCTTGAGAATCTTTTACCAAGTTATACATGTAATGTCTAATGCCACCCAGGTGAGACAATAGGTGCCGAGTTGTCAAGGTTACTGCCACACCACCATATGACTTTTCTGGAAATGATGGAACATACTGCTGGACTGGAGCATCAAGATCAAGTTTCTTTTGCTCCCATAACTTGGCTGTGAATAGGAAGAACAGTTGAACTATAACATATGGACAATAATTAATTCAATATATATAATACAATCATGTAATTATTTATTACTATTCTTATTCTTATTTTCATTCTCATTCTTGTTCTGATTCTTATTCTCAATCTCATTTTTTGTTCTTTTTATTGCTGAACAGTTGTTATTAATATACATTCATTTGTAAAATCTACAAGCAACATACCAACTGCTGTAGCTGTAAGTGGTTTACTGATGCTTGCAATCCTCACAACAGTATCTGGTGTACAATGCACGTTATTCTCCACATCAGCATAACCAAATCCTTCCTTCCACACAACTCTCCCATCAACACTGACGGCAACCACAGCCCCCGGTGAACCACATTCCTCTTTCTTCTGCTTCATAATGCTCTGAGCTTTCTCAATTGCTGATGCTAAGGACTTATGAGTTCCATGTTTCTTTTGGCCACAATATTCACAAGCAGCTAAGCATTTGTCTAAAACAAAGTCTGTCTAAACACAGTCAAGGGATATTAAGCAAACAAAAATAAAAATATACATGTACACGTGAAAGGAAGATGCAGGTCACAAGATAAAACTGAAAGCAAATGCAGGTGCCTTCATCAGCCACTAAATGGTCCATTTTTTACCTCAGAGCACTGCCAGTAGCCAGCTGTTATAAGCTGTGTGAAGTAGACACACCAGGATTATCCTACTCTTTTCGAGAAGTGCAGGATTTTTTTAAGTCCCCCAATAGAAAGTCAAGAGACTAGACCAACAGCTTAATGTCCCTGTCCACGGATGGTGTGGCAAAAGAAGGTCGCCCAAAGTTTAACCCTCAACTACTGATAGGTTGGGGATTGATCCCAGGACCTCCTGGTTGGCAGTCAGAGATTTTACCAACTGCACTAACCTCATACAGTAAGCTACAGGTTGAAATGCTGCAATAAGTCTTTTAGTCTTAAGAAAATACCAAAATTCATGCAACAGAAATCTCCCACCTCAACTTCCCCTCTAACGGCTGGGATGTAAGAGCCATCATCCATAGCTCCATCAATCACAGAGGTCTAATTACCGATTTCAGAACATACAGACTCACGACTTGCACTGTACCTTCTCATTTAACAACCACAATCATGAATGATCTATGAAAAATGGGATATGTTTATAATAATATACATAACATACAAATAGCAGATCTGGATATAGTAGAGGCACGTATGACTCAACCCCACCCCCTCATTCCCAACAACTCGAGGCCCCATTACCCATCAAGTAAGTTGGTGGAGTCAAGGGTGTAGCAGAGGTGAAGGGGAGGGGGGGAGGGTGCCTGGGTGCCTGGAACCCTTTACCCCTGCTCTGTCTCCCCCCTCTCAGTCTCTGTCTGTCAGTGTCTCTCTCCCTTTCTCTGTCTCTCTCTGTCTCTCTCTGTCCGTCTCTCTCTCTGTCTCTCTCCCTTTCTCTGTCTCTCTGTCTGTCTCTGTCTCTGTCTCTGTCTCTCTCTCTCTCTCTCTCTCTCTCTCTCTTTCTTTCTCTCTTTCACTATCTCCCTCCTCCATCTTGAAGTAACTAAAAGGAAACATCCGAAACCCCCACCCTATCTGTTACTGGAACCCTCTTCTGACTGCCCCTGGCTACGCTCCTGTAAGCGTAAAACTTTTAGGACTAAATCAAAGCAAAAAGATATGGATTTTACAGTTCTTTCGTCGCTAGTTTCATTAGAAGCTTCGCATCTCACGACATCATAAAAGATTCCTCTTTCACTATTGCCGAATTCTCTGAAAGCGCGTTCTTCTTTGATGGCGTCAATGGCTTGTTGAACACACCACCCAAAGCACCCAGCGCAGCCGATGCCCAAGGCAATTACTCCTACAGACAGACGACTCGCATTTGGAGGAAAATATGACGCAGATCGCTTGAGTATTCGCACATTCAATGAGTTTTTTATCCTGTAAATGATGTCTCGGCATGCGAAAGGTTTTCTGGCCGCCATCTTGTTATTGTTGCGCTCCTGTTCCTTGTCACCAATCCACTGAGGACAGGGATAAGGAGAGGCTACCAAGAAGGTACGAAAGTTGGCAGTGCTTGGTTGTACCGTCCTGGTTGGTTTTATGTGGAGGATTGTAAAGCAGAGAAAATTCTTTGTAGTTAAGATATTTCGGTGCTTTATTAACTGCCAAAGTAAGTCTTGTTATCCTTTCTTATTCATAATATTTGATAAATTGCGTGATGTTTGTTGTGGTTGTCCCAAGTGTGTTCACAGTTGGCTATACATGTATATATTTATATTAATTATAACTTTATGAAGGAAATGAAGTGTTTATATGCAGAATATCCTACCATTTGTGACAACCAGAAGTTATCAGTGGTGATGGAAGTGTTGCGAGTAACATATAAAAGTCAAAATATAACAAATTAAGATATTCATATGTATAATGTTATGGCAAACAGATATCACATACAATGATATACATGTATATTATGTGTGAAAAATTCAGCAACCATGAAAGGAAGAGTTGTATGATATGGCCAGTCACACCAGATGAGCTTCATAACATGCTTCTCAATTTCAGCAAATTTACCTATGGCCTTTCCTTTTTTCATTGCTATTGAGACTATTGTATCTCCTATTTTACTACTGTGAGTTTCCTGCCTTATGAGCATGGCAGGTGCATAATTATAATAATTTTTTAAAACATTAGTCCACTAAATAGTGTTGTATTGTTTATACATGTGTATGCATATGTCAGTACATACCAGGTGGTCAGACTTTTATCACATGCTTGAAGTACTGTTCTGCCCAAATTAGGCACCCTCCCAGAACGTGCTGCGAGATTAATAATAGCCATTGATGTTTTTTCATTTGACCAATGAAAAAATATATGTGATTCATGAAAATTAAAAAACGTGAGGCTTCTGAATCTGTGCAAAATTCCATTTATCATGAGTTGGTGTTCATTAACAAATTACATGTAGGCAACACAAATTTTATTTCTTGTTTTACAAACCCACCAGTCTGATTTTTGCTGAAATGGAAATTTGTAAGAAAAAGAAAGTTCTAAAGAAAAATTGAGGCAATATTGTCTTTTATTCAGTGATAAGCTGTCAGTTTGTCTAATAACAATGTTTTGAATCACTTCATGTAGAGACTGTTCTTCTTTAGTAAGAAGTGGGAACAATATTGAACTGTAAATTAATGTAATAAGTGTTTGTGTTTGTGAAATAATTATTGTCAGTGACAGCTTTTAATTTATATTGCCTTTAGTGCTTAGTATTGACCAGAATTGAATATTCTATAAATATATTTCAGAACAAAATTTAGATATCATCATAGAAAAAGACTAGGAAAAAAAATTCTACTCTCACTAAAAATGAAATGTAAACTTTCAGTCATTGAAATGTGTTATCCTTTTGACATTCTTTTGTGTTAAAATAATTAAGATTAGAAAATGCACAATTTGGATAGATTAGATTTGAAAAGTCAATTTTTTGATTTAAATATTAAAGAGTGACTAAAATGAAGAATGATTTAAAATTTTGAACAACAAAACAAAATCTTGATTCTCGGTGAAAGGCTTGACCTGATTTGAATGTAAAAATCGTTAAAGGCTAAAATGTCTCTCTTGTGTATGTTTCTTTCCACAGTTACACACTTAAACCTTCAATCATGGTTCGGCCAGGTCACATAGGCCTTTGCTCTGCCAGTTGCAGTGTTCGGCATGATTCAACCCTTCTTGCACTCTCTAGCTGTACTGACAACAAACATTTTGATGACTGTGGTCTTTTGAAGACAGCTCTGTACTCAAAACTCAAGCAAGGATGGAATCCTCACACAGCCATTGATGACCCCACTCCAGAATTTCGATATCCTCTCATCCACTGGGCGAGTGCACTGGGAAAGGCTGAAGCTCTTCAATGGCTGATCAAAATGAGGTTAAAACCATCAATGCAATGCCATAAAACGGGTGAATGCCCCTTGCACTATGCCGTGAAGATGCTGTACCATATACGGAGTATTGAGCACATGCCTGTCGAGCGCATCTGCAACAGGTTCAGTCAGATATTAAAAACACTTACTGATCATGAACCAAATGTCCTCTTTCTTGGAGACTTGAAAGGCAATTTGGTTTTCCACACGTGTGCAATGAATATTGCCAAACAGCAAGGGATATCTGGAGAGCTTGAGTTTTATGAGAATTCCTTCAAACATTTGATGGACTGTGTTCAAGGGATTTGGAACTTGAGAGTGTGGAATAACACTGTAGATGCAAGTAATACCCAATCTTTGGTTTCAGCTGCCTTGAATTCACAAAATGACGAAGGAAATACAGTTTTACATATCTTGGCTAAAAGTGACTTCTCAAACAAGAGTGTTTTGTATATTGTTGAGACATTTTCAGAGGAAATTAACAAACAGATAAAAAATAACAATGACATGACTCCTGCAGAAGTCGCAGTCAGCTGTGGTGCTAATCGTGTTGCTGGAAGTTTGGGTGTACATTCAGAGAATAAAACTGAAAACTTGCACAAAAAGCTTCCCTCCATCTTCCAGCTATATACACAAGATACATGTGATCCAGCAGACTCGCAAACTATCCAAGTTGATGAAGATCTCAACTCAACTGTTGACTATACTGAAGCAGCCAAAAATACTTGCAATGGAGATGGAGCTGTTGATAATGAAAGCACTGTTAAGTCTATGAAACCAGGTCTTCGCCCTGATAGCTATATCCAAAGACCTGGGTTTTACTGCGGCAGCACTTCACAGGATGAAGAAGTGATAACATGTGACACAGATGACTCATCTGATGAAAACAGCCAACAGAATCCAGCCGCATCTCCATCAGTTCTTTCGTGGGAAAATAGTTTCTCTCCAAAAACCAAGGGCAATGATGATGTTATGAGGGCAACAGATAAAACTGAGGAGTTGAACAAAGATCTGCCAACAGAGGGCCAGGAATCACAACCAATTGAAGAGGCTTATATTGATGAACAGAGCTGTTGCAGTAGCTCTCAGTACACTTTATTTGAAAGTGATGTCACAGATGATGAATCACCACCCTCAAGAAACGACTGCAAGACCGTATCAAACACAAGCAGAAAGAATCACTTGGCTACTGAACAGAAAACTGAGGACTCGACAGTTTGCAGCAGTTTAATTTCTGCGACACTGAACTCTGAATCCTCAACTAAACAAGCTACAAATGGCTTTAGGATGACTACCCTGGACAAAGGTGAGCAGCCATTATATCTTTCCACTTCCATCTGCAAGGCTGTCGTACCATGGGGGGGGGGGATACTCCAATAAAAATGTGACAAGAAAGTATGAATAATTTTTTTGCTTTGAAATTTAAAATGATCTTGGTATTTATTCTGGATGGCATATATTTGACTTTTAAAGTATTGTTTGGCCTAGAGCAGAGGTTTAAAAAGGGGGGTATCCAAAATTCTGGAAAGAGGGGCAGAAAAAGGGTATCTTTGATCTCTACTTGTGGCCCCTCCCCTAAATCTGCCACTGCAGAGTATTTTTATGACATAGGTATAGTTTTCTGGTTTTGAGTTACGTGTATAGCTTCCGATTTGCATCTCCCCATCATGTTGATACCAGTCTACCCCCCCTGCTAGGTATGTCACTTCACTCTGGATATTTTCCCCACTTCTTTCTTGTTTTCACGTTTTTCAATTCAAAACCATTTACCATGAAGGTAATTATTTGACTCGCCATAAATGTAACAACAGTCAACCATAACCATTGTAGTCTTGTGTTTAGTGGTAAAAATTCCCATTAAACATCCCTCTCAAACTTGTAAGCACCCCTTACATTGTAGCAAGTGCCGTATTAGGTAACATACGTGTGTGCCCCTCTAAAACAAATGCATTTTTTTAAATATTTTATGCAAACACCCATTGTTTTCCTATACTTGGCAAGAAACTTGCAAAATAATTTTTGTTCCGAAGTTTTAACCTTATTTGTCTGGCTAAGACCCTCAACCACTGAACCATATACTTGCTGTAAACAGATAGCTGAAAAGCCCCATGGAGCACCTGTGTGTGTATATATATATATACATGTATATGTATGTAGAATAAAGTTGAAAGAAAAAACATGTTGCCACAAATGGGATTCGAACCCACATCCCCCTGATTACTAGTTGGGTATGTTACCACTACACCACCCCGACAACCATGCTGGCAACACAGCTAGCTTGTGGTGTGTTGATGTGTACGTGGGTTTTTCCTGGGCAGTTTTTCTTTCTGGGGTTGGATGGGGAAACCTATAACTCAACACGTGCCTTTCTACCTAAGAATCAATTAATGATTCAAGGGATAAACCAACTTAGGAATCAGCAGTGCAAGAGGATCTGAAAGGATACAGGCTTATTTATATTAATATTAGTATTTACAGTGTATGAATAAACTAAGAAACTCGTCCTGTAAATACATACTGTATGTAGAATAAAGTTGAAAGAAAAAACATGTCGCCACGAATGGGATTCAAACCCACGCCCCCCTGATTACCAGTCGGGTATGTTACCACTACACTACCGCGACAACCATGCTGGTAACACAGCTATCTTGTGGTGTGTTGATGTGTACGTGGGTTTTTCCCGGGTAGTTTTTCATTCTGGGGTTGGATGGGGAAGCCTTTCACTCAACACATGCCTTTCTACCTAAGGATCAATTAATGATTCACAGGATAAACCAACTTAGGAATCAGCAATGCAAGAGGATTCGAAAGGATACAGGCCTATTTATATTAATATTAGTATTAATGAATAAACGAAGAAACCCATCCTGTAAATACATACATATATATATATGTGTGTGTGTGTGTGTGTGTGTGTATGTATGTATATGTATAATGAATTATATTCAATTATATTGAAGCTCTTTTGCGTACAATTTTGTTGTCAATTACATGAACCAGATTAATGTGTGATGAACTCGATTTTTTTGGTATTTTTTCAGTACCTTGACCAAAGCCATACAAATACAATGATCAAAGTTCATCACCACCACCGGGTTTTTTTATCAATTAAAGCTGTAGTTCAAACCTCTAACGTGATCCTTACGATTATATAGATTGTGAACATTTGGAAACTGATGGTCCCAGAACACACCCAAGTCTTCCACGACCGTTTATAGCTACTGCAGCATCCACTGTGGCAGAGCGTAATGAACAAAATGAAAGGCCGGATATTAAGCCCAACCTGGATACTCTTGTGTGCAGCAGTGACACAGCAACCTCAAGTGGACACTGTTCAACTATTACCAATGGTACATGTTCCACACTCACTGCTAGTTGCTCTCACCAAACTCCCACTGTGCTAAGGAAGGCTGCGACATGTACTTCAGAAGATGAGTTTGCCAGTCCTCTCATCAAATTCATCAAAGAAGAGTTTGATGTTGCCAGTTTAGTAAGAGCAAAGCTTTTGGACCGCAAAGAGAAAAGTCGAAGCGAGCTGTGCGAGATACAGCAACACTTTTATGAACAGGAACAAAAAGAACATGAAGAAAGAAATCGTCTTCAGCAAATGCAAGCCGAATTAGACACATTGAAAGCCTCGAGGCAAACACACGCAGAGCGCAAGAGGGCACTAGTTGAAGAACTTAAGATGGTAGAGGAAGCAACTGTTGCCATGGAGATGCGGAGTGCCGAGCTTGAGCGCCTTATTGCTGATCACACAGAAAAAACGCAGAGCTTGCATAAAGGCAGAGAGGACCTGAACAGACAGTGTGATGTTATTAAAAGGAAGGTCGAGGAGTATGAGAACGCGTTGAAGGAGATTTCTTCAACAGAGAGCAACCATAAAAAGCTAAAACGAGAACCGCTTGGTGACTAATACGTCAGCAGTTTGTTTTGACTTTGGCAGAAACTTGTAAGGCGGGAAGGAAAGCCTGTAACAGGAAGAGACGGAAAGCAGTTAAGAAAGAGAAGAAGGAGGCCAGAAACAAAAAGGAAAAAGAACGGAAAGCTGGTGACAAAATAATGTGCATTGCTTCTGGCTAAATGGGGCTTTGTAGTCGGGTTTAAGTGCGCAAAAGAAGGTGACGTCACTTCTGGCAAAATGGGGGCTTTCAACTCGGGTTTAAGTGTCTACAAGAATGTGACATCACTTCTGGCTAAATCGGACTTTCAATTCTTGTTAATTACCTATAAGAATGTGATATCACTTCTGGCTAAATCGGACTTTCAACTCTTGTTAATTGCCTATAAGAATGTGATATCACTTCTGGCTAAGGGCCCGTCCACACTAATACGTTTTCAAATGTATTCGTTTTCGCTTCACCGAAAACGCATTGATTGATCCGCGTCCACACTATCGTTTTCATAGCGTATTCAGCCGTCCACACTGAAACGCTCGAAAACGCTGATATACATG
>JANSTQ010145316.1:0-12376 GCA_026167885.1 Bergia puertoricense
ATTACGTAGAACAACTTTGAAATATCACTTGTGGTATTTATGCCAAATACCACTACAAATCATGCTATTACCTATACGTATTAATGCAATAACAAGCTGTTATGGCTTTTAAGCAAAACATGTTGTTCTTTTCCCACTTCCAGTAACCTTGCCGAGACAAGTATCTTTGACGCTTGCAGTCGCTTCAACACCAGTCAGTTCCAGACCCAACGCGGCGTATTTCAGAGCAACCTCCTGAGTATGATGAGCGCCAGATTTGGCAATGTGAGCGCCGATATCACGGACCTACAGGTTAGCAACATTGCTCGACCAAAAACCTACGAAGATGTTATCAGGAGCAAAGAGGCAGCAAAAGAGAACATTGACATTGCTTTAAGCGAACGACCTCGTCAACTTGTCCAGGCAAACACAATTAAACAAGAGGCGATCACCCAATCAGAGACTACAATCCAGAAGGCATTGTCAAATGCGCGCGTCATTTTGTCGAAAGCAGAGGCGGAAGCTACTGTCATCACTGCAGCCTATGAGGCTGAAGCAGAGGCGTTTTTGAATCAGATGCAGGTGCAGAAGCTGTCTGTTGAAGGCCTGCTGTCTTATTTGGGCGTCAGCGCAATCGCCCAAAATAAGAACACAGTCAACGTGGGGTTGGATGCACCCGCCAAAACCAAATACACTTACACTTAATGACGATGGACAGTATGATCGTTACTGGAGGACTTGAAAATGTTATACACTATTCGCGTTTTCCTTGTCAATCAATGATGAACTGTTGACGACTGGAACTGGTAAAAAAGGTCTTTTTGTAGTATTTTGAAGTATTTTTCTCCGTTCGTACTCTCCTTTATCCTTATCTTCCATTTCTCTCATGTGTGCTGGTATTTCAGGCAAACTCACTGAGAGCTATACAGCACAGGCACTGGCACCTCCTTTTTTTGCAGTATTTTTGTGAGGATTTGTTTTGTGAGCTCTCGTACAAAATGTGAGAAGAACGTATTTTTTTTGGCCTTTTGACTAATGTTTCGTGTTGAGTGTGAGTCAGATAAAAATTCCATTCACCTGGACTGAGTCGAGTTCAAAGATGATAATATAAAAAAAAATAACCATTTTTGTGTACGCATTTAGCGGAGCCTCAAAACGTTTACAAGTTTTACTAAAACATTAGTTAAAAATTTACACATAGCTATAAGAAAGACAGAAATTACAAATGATTAAAATTAGCTAAAATACATATTATATGACCTTAGTAACTAATAAATGGATTAATTTAGATAATAACAATAAAAGTTAATCTTGTAAGGATTTAAAAAGGTATATAGTCTTAAGCTAGAATACATTTCAAATTGGTTGCGGAATGACTGTTTCCAATAAAGGCTAGCAAGCTGTTCCAAAGTTTAGGATCTGTAAATCGACCTGCTCCATACGTAACTGACTAAGGCTGATTTATTCATTACTTGCAATCCTTGGGAAGTAGAGCGTTGACAGCGACTAGGGCAATACAGTGAGATAAGATACTTTTAAAATAAAAAGTTCAAAACTTATCAGGAATGCCAACTTGAAAACCTTCAATAAAGCGCTTTTTACATTTTCGGCTCTGAACGCCACAAGGCAATCACGTATGGCCGCCATTTTGGATCTCTTGACCCCGCGCCTATCCCATAATGCATTGCATTGTTTACGTCGTGACGTCACCTCGCAAGAGAGCTATTCAGTAACCCTATAGAATGTTTGGCAGTTGCCGCTGATTACAATGACAACAAATTCATTTCCACAGTGTTACCCTCAACCTTGTGTTGAATCTACATAAACAGCAGGCGGGCATAAGGAGCAGGCGTAGTTCAGTTGGTTAGTGCGTGGCCATCGGAGCTGGAGGTTCCCAGTTCGATTCTCGGTCTGTGTAGCTTTAAAACGGAGCACTGACAGAGGGAGGGGGGTAAAGTGCGCACTGTCAGCTTTCAATGATACCAGCTCTAGGAGCTGACGGAACTACCGACGTTAAAGGCAAAGGTAAAGGGCTACCTTAACCTTTACCTGCCCTTTACCTTAACCTTTACCTGCCCTTTACCTTTTCCTTTACCTGCCCTTTACCTTTGCCTTTACCTGCCCTTTACCTTTACCTTTACCTTTACCTGCCCTTTACCTTTACCTGCCCTTTACCTTTATCTTTACCTGCCCTTTACCTTAACCTTTACCTGTCCTTTACCTTGACCTTTACCTGCCCTTTACCTTTGCCTTTACCTGCCCTTTACCAGTTTGCCTTTACTTGCCCTTTACCTTGACCTTTACCTGCCCTTTACCTTGACCTTTACCTGCCCTTTACCTTGACCTTTACCTGCCCTTTACCTTTACCTTTACCTACCCTTTACCTTTACCTTTACCTGCCCTTTACATTTATCTGTACCTTCCCTTACCTTTACCTTTGAATACTGGCGAGATTCGAATCTCCAACAATACAAAGAGCCCATATCTACATTGGTATTTAAGAATATTTAGCATCAAGTCAAGGCCAACACTGCAAAAATGAGTCTATAATCATTGTAATCAGCGGCAACAGAGAATACATACTGGGTTATTTGACAAACATTAACGTTTAAGGGGGACAGGGTGTGATTTGGACCTCCCTCCCATTATTTTCCAAACTATTAGAAATTAGAACACACCTTTTGACATGCAGTTCGTACGTGATCCACTAATAAATTTCCACACAAACAATATTCAATTAATTAGTTGTTCATGTCATGGTAATAAATATAAAAATTCGAAATGGCAAATCTCGGTCGCCATCTTGGAATTTTCGACATTCGAGGGAAAATATTGCAGAACCAATAGCATTTAAGCGACAATTAATTAAAGTAAATTGCCAACAGGACAACATATTTCAAGAAAATGATCTCGATTTTCTTAGGCGATCGATTACTCTATACAGTGTTTTGCTTTTTACCCAGTTCCCAAACTCACGTCCAGTTGGTCCAGTTACTTTATCAAAAAGACTATGGAGTACATTCTCGTCCTCAAATTTATTTCTGAAACTTTGCGCTCAAAAATGCTTTCAAAAAGCACAAAACGCTATTTCAGAAGACTAAATTTTCAACAGCCTCCGGAAGGGGGTATGTCTTGTAAAAAAGTCCTCGGAAAAAATCTCTCCCTTTACTTTTTTTAAGCTCCAAGGGATGGGACCTCTGCGATGTCCCCAGCTGTGGTGTTTCAATAACAACAGCTTGAATTTTTTTAAAAAGTTGTCTCATGGGATTTCCTAGTTGGGGGGCCTTCCAAGGGCTTTATGCGACAGGCGACATGACCTAAGAAATAGGCGACAAACTTCCTGCTAATCAACAACAAGCGACAGGAGTTTTCTAAGAACAATTGATAAAAACCGACAGCGACATTTCTCTTTCATTGGCTTGTTTTTTGAGGCGACTTTAATCTAGCTTTTTGACGAAGCGAAAAGCGACAGCAGCAACCCCCTTGGAGAGGGCCGAGGGCCTAGCCTCAATCATTCACCCAAGATGCTTTGCGAGGTGATGATTCAAATGAAAAGTCAGCAGCATCTCTTTTTAGTACCCAGTTTCCCCGAGAATGGTGCATGCTACGTTTTGCCATCAACAAAGGGCCATTAGCAGGAGAGGAGGAAGCAGGTGTTTTAATTTCCGAGGGAGTTTCCAGGAGGTATGAATTGGTATTTGAATTTCCATACGATTAAAAGGCGACAGCGGGTTAACGAAGACGATCAGAGATTACAATGTGATTACAAACCGCCGGATTTTTACATTCGTTTCAATTTGCTGTCTGACGCAGAAACAGTTCCTTTGAGAAACTGAGATAAATATGGCGGCTGAATATTCGGGTTATATTGCAGACAAACTCCGCGAAATAATTCAGGCAGGACAGTTTGACAAGGAAAGCTTCAAAACACGAAAATTGAGATTTTCTCAGGCCTTTTGTTTGCTGTGGCAGAACACAGAAACTGGCGATGTTCCAGGGAGACAAGGCTCTGGAATACTTCTAGACTGTGCCGCTTGTGCTGTCTTGCTAGACTTGTTCTCGCTGGGAAAGATCGATTTTGAAACCGAGTCAAGATATTGGTTGGGGATACGGCGAGATCTTTTGTACGTAAAGGTGAGAAAATGTAATTAATACGAAATGCAGATGTTTATTCAAATTGTAAACAGAAAAGAAATATAAGAGCGAGGTTATATAAATCCTGACGATATTCGATAGGTTGTCGATTGTGTATAGTTCACGTTCGCGCCTTGTCATTATTTCGTTGGATTCAAACTTCATGATGAAGGTGTATATGTGCGCAATTTTAATCTTGGAACAAAATACAGCCAGGAAAAACTGAAAGCATTCTTTGAAGATCATTATGGTTATTGAATTATTTACTAACCATATGCCCAATCTGAATCGACAAATATGTTTGAAGACCTTCGGATTACAAGTTCTATATTAAGTTTTCACTTATTATTTTATTTAATTGTTAAAACTGTATTGCTTTCTTCTCAGATATTTTTGCAACATAGCCGTTAAACAACAAAACTGGTTTTCTGTATTTTGTTGACACGCTTTTGAGTCATTCAGCATTCAAGCACTTGACCAGGCAAGAATTATCATTTCATATTAATTAGAAGTGAAAAATAATTTTGTTTGATCAGTGGAAAGGGTAAAGGTAAAGCGACTTTCTTTAACAAGGGTAACATGTGACAGTAACTGTGGTAACTGATGAACTTGTGGCCCTTGGTGCGCACTTTACCCCCCTCCCTCTGTCAGTGCTCCATTTTACGGGTATTTAAACCTAAAGCTACATGGATCAGAAGAAAGTTGAAACAGATAATTATTGGAATGACTCAGGATCAAACTGGGGACCTCTCGGTATGAAGGCCATGCACTGACCAACTGAGCTACATCTGCTTCTAATGAAGAAAAAGGATAACTTAAAATGTGGCATAGAGTGAAACATGTCTTGTGAACTTAAACTTAAGTGTTATTTAGCTGTAAGATGCTGCTGGTCAGCAATAAGTTGGAAATTGGACTAACTGCAGAATACCTTGCCACTTGGATGCTTTATCCCTAAAAGATTGACTTTGTGGCTATGCAGCTGCACAGTGTATGGGAGGGATCAAAAATAGAATAAGTAATATTAATTTTGTAGCAACACAGTCACTATAACTTTCTAAGTTTTATTTGAAGTGGCTCATGGGTAAGCAGTGGAAGAAACAGCTGGATCTGCAGTTGCATGATTTATCTGGTGTTTGCTGGGTTTCTTTGAGGACAGATTTATTGTGGATCTCAGCAGTTTGAGACTGTTGTCACCAACACCACAGGCCTTGAGAGTGGCTAATATGATAGGGTAATATATAAAGTCAGCCAAAAGCATGACCATAGGATACCAACAACTTGGTGGTCATCTGAGGTCATTCTCCAACTTTTCCATTAGTAACAGTACTGTTGTTTCACAACTATGAAAGCTGTTAGTTTGACACTGAGCCTTGCTTTCAAGAAGATTTTATTTATGATGATTTGAATAGTGATTGGCCTGTAATTTTCTTCCTCATGTGGATCCCAGTTTTATAAGGACAGGTGTCCTTTCTCTTTTTTTCCATTTGTAGGCCATAACATGATCAGCTATGTTTGCATTATATAATGTACTCAGAGGCATTGCTACTCCATTTGCAGTAACCTTAAAGCATTCAGAAAATCAAAATTTGTATAAAAGTATTGTAGTGCAGTTTCATCTTCTTGCCTAGTTAGGCTGTGCATGTGAAGACTGTCATAGTCAGCTAATTTTTATAACAGCAGAAAAGCAAACTAGTAATCACGTAGCCTGTGAACTACTTGAATTTTTGCTGGTATCATTTTAATGCATTTTGCTAGAGAAAACTGTTCTTACTTAGTAACACACAGTTGTTAATTAGTGGTTAAAAAATTGTAGGCTGAGTGCTGGCCCTTTTTAGCTATGAGCAACATCTTGGTAAACTCTGAAAATTGTGTCAATATTGCTGGAAAATTCATTATTTAAATAAAATTGGTTTTTATGCTTTTGCAAGTCAGGTTAAATTTATGTAGCACTTTAGCTTGCTACTGCATGATGTATAAAATGCTAAACCAGAACATCTATTAACTATAAAATAATCAGTGTTATATTGAGTTATACAGGGTTCCCGTTCCTAACTGAACATGAAATTCAAGGTCTTTTCAAGAACCTTGTCAAACAAATTCAAGGACCCTGTCTGGCAATTCAAACTTGAAGGCTTTCCATATTTTGCTGCATTTAATCATCAAACAGTGCCAGTTATTCTGCATCTAGTAACTAACATTGCGAGTTTAATCACTGACCATCAGTGACTTCACAAGCAAACACATGCCACTTGGAAAAACTGGATACTTTTAACCTGATCACAGGATGGTCAAAACTTACAGCCAATCACAAATCCTGTAAGACACACAATTGCTTTAGGGATTAAGCTCGGACTGTGTTTTCAGTCTAAGCATTTGTCGATTTTCAATCAAAGTTTTCAACAAATTGTAACAGTTTGCTGGTGTCAGATAGGCAATTCCAGGACTTTCAAGGACCCCCACTGGTTTTCCAAGACTTTCCAGGCCTGGAATTTTTGTTTTAAAATTCAAGGATTTTCCAGGATTTTCAAAGACCATGGGAACCCTGCTTACAAATATGTGCAAATATAATTAAAAGTGTCATTTTATGTATACTTGTTGACTCCAGCATCCTTGTTGAAAAAGAACAAATTAAATAACTTATGGTATAAATTTTCAATTTATTCATCAGGTTGTAGACCCAAGTCCCACTCAGACATACCTAGATGATGCTCTATTCTCAGATCTGATCGAGTTTGACCAGAGGAGCATTCGACCAGGTAGAACAAAGCTCGTCATGGATTGGCTGGTGTTGGCATCATACAAGAGGGTAAACTGTGCAACCATCACACTCGATAGCCTTGTTGAGTCCGCTATTTTGGCCATGGAACCGACATTATTTGGAAGGAAATATCCACTTCTAGACCATGGTAAGATGTTAGGAGTGGTAAAGACTAAGAATATGGGGCTGTTGATAGGGTGTGGAAAAGGGGCAGATTTTGAAGAATGTCAAGTTAAATTATGCAGCAATAAAGGTTTATCATGCAGATCATCAGTTTCATCTTGTTTTTACCAGGCCTGGGGAGGGGAAGGGGAGACTTCCATATAAAAAGGGCGGAGATGCTTGTCGGAAAATTTCAATTGAACCCCTAAAAGATACCAATGCTGGTGTGTCTTAAGCCGAGTTTTACTCCTAAAAGGTACCAATCAGAAACAGAGCCTGTTGAAATGGTGTCATGATTTTTACATTAAAGCTACACATAGCCATTCAATTGACTGTGACACCCCAAAAAGGCACCATTTTGTTAGTGTTTTGCTTTGAACACCCTAAGGAGTACCAAAATCCAGACTTTTAACACCTAAAAGGTACGATGAGCATCCCCACCCCTCTTAGTATGGGAATCCCCCTGGGTTACCAGGTTTCAGATGTATGAATTACTAATTAAAAGTCTTCTAACGGCGCCGAAATGACTTGAATGCTATAATTTTGTCTTTCCACCACTGATTTTTACAAATGATTGACTACAACATTGCAGGATGAACAAAAACTGTTAATTCAAACTGCCCCGTTTGGATACTTTCTTGCTTTCTACTAGCTACATGTGCAGTACTTGGAAGGCGTGGTCTTCTGTTTTACCAAGAAACTACTTACTACTAGATTGAGTTACAAACTTATCGATGAGGATACCTCTGATACCTAAGAACTGTACATTTCACCACCAGTCGAAGCAGGCATAGCTCAGTTGGTTAGTGCACAGCCTTCAGAGCTAGAGGTCCCCAGTTGGATTCTCAGTGACTCCAACGCCTGCTTTAACTTTCCTCTGATCTGTGTAGCTTTAGCTTTAAATACCCGAAAAACAGAGCACTGACAGAGGGAGGGGGGTAAAGTGCACACCAAGGGCCACAAGTTTATCAGTTGTATTACTGTCACGTGTTACCCTCGTTAAAGAAACTTGCTTTATCTTTTCACCTTTTTACCCTGCAACACTCACTGGCCATAGGATTTCAAATTTTATGGGAAACACATTTCAAGTTCTGTGCCTGGTACGCATACCTGTAGGTTACCCACTGGTAACTACTTTTTCACGTGGAGCAATTTCCCAATTTTCAATTTTGCTCATTTGCAAATTCAAGCAATGCACTTTGGGATGGCAGGTTTACAAGATGGCAGTTGAACAACAGAAAGATGTGCAAGTCGAAACTTTCGAAAAGTAAATAATTTATCTCACTTTCTGCAGATTAAAATGGACAAAGTTTGCATTTAAAATTTTTAAATTCGTGAAAAGGACTATTAACAGGAAGTAGTTTTGTTTTTATTCTTGCTGTAATGAGAAACAAAATTTTGGTTTCATAGTTTTTCCAGTGTGTTAACAACATGTTACTGAAAGCAATTGTTATTGCAAAATCCTAAATAGCTTGCTGCGAGCAACAAATATTGAGCTATTTTTCACACAAATACTTGTAAACAGTAAACCTTTACTTTAAAATGCATAATTATTTCCAGTCAGTGGTTTTGATTGAGCAGTCTTTTACGTGTAATAGGAGTAAATAATTTTTAGGCAATAATATCAACTGAAAACGCTTCACCTCCCCAGCCTTTGACTGATACTAGAGTATGTGTAACTCAAAATGTAACAAGTTTCTTACCATTAATATTAATCTTGTTGCAGGTCCAAAGAGGGAACTTGTGGATGAAATAAGAATGATTACTCTCTTTAGGCAGAGTGCTGATGGTTATCTCTGGTCACTGCTCAAGCTTCTGAGATTTGTTGACAGTTGGTTCATCGGCAATGCGCCAATGCTGAAGCAATATTTTGGCAAGGCAGAGTATGAAACAGCAAAACAAAAAATTATCGAGTTGGTTGCTGTTAAGGAAAGTAATGAAAAAGTAGAACAAGACTTTGATAATTTGTGTGACCTTGAAGCTGTAGCAGTGTGAAGTAAATATCATACTAAATCTGCCAATACAAATATTAATCTGTTGTTGCTGATAGGGCATTTGGAAAAAAGATATTTTTTTAAAAATTATTATTATTGATTTCAGTAATTAACCTACCATGTACATAGATTTCCTATTTTGGTAAATTATAATAGTCATTTCTTTCATTTACAAAATCTTGATAGAAATAAACACTATTTAGTTATATAAACTAATTAGTGGTAATCTGAGTCTAAATTATCTTAATTAGTAGCATGTGCCTGTCACTTTGGTAATGGAGTTCTGTTTCAGATGATATATGATATTAGAGGCTAGAGGTATTTAAAAAATCTGCAAACCTAGAGTTGAAGTTTAAAGTTAAAAAAACCTTATTATCATAACTTTATCTATTACCATTTCTATTAATATTTACTTTTGGCTGACATTTGTAATTATTTGATATTTCATAGAATTTTCTGATTTTGTAAAACATATTTAGGTTCATCATTGTTTTGTATATAGTTAATGGCTAAAATGCAAAACTAAATTTAAATTATTTTATTTTTAATATAAACTATAATAATATTAATAGAGAAATTGCTTATTCAGCATCCATTTTTTTCAATTTGCACTGCATCAATTTCTTGCAATTCATGAAATTTTAAATAAAATGTAATATAACATACAGTATATTGAACTCATGAAATAAAAATGGCTGGTGTTTACTGTAACTTGTTGCTTGTTTCTTGGAGAAAAAGAGCTTGAACAGAATAGGAAATGTGCTTGGAAGCATGGTTTACTGTCTTTGGATCACATGACTTACAACTGCTTGAAAACTTCCTGATCCTAGTTTAATTTGCTGAAAAACCTGGAATGTTTATATTGTTTGACTGAAAATTCACTGATTGGTATTTTTACATGCAATTCTTCACATTTCGTATTGCTCAAAGTGATTTGCTCTTGCAAGCTACTTGCACAGATTCTCCCATAATAATATTAATTTTATAAATAGTTAATTGTGTGTAGTTTATAGTGAATTTTTTCACATTTAAAACGTGATCACTTGTTTGGTCTAGTCTTGTATTGTTATTACAGCTTGCTGTCACACTTCAATTTTGTACATGTACATAAGCCTGTCAAAAGATCTGTAACAATTGTACATTCCATTTTTGAATCCCTAATAAAGATTGTGCGTTGTTGTTGCTGTTGTTGTATGGCAGATCAGTTAGACCTATGAGGTAACCTGCGTAGCTGGCGGTTTGTTTGGGAAGGCGAAACGACCCGGTGCAATACTAGATGAACCCATTAAAGGAAAGACTGGGGAGAGGAAATGGCACCGGGTCGAACAAGTCGCTCCTGTCCCGACCTTTTCGCCCTCCCAAACAAACCGCCAGCTACACAGCTGGGCTACCTGTGAGTTCCCGGGTTCAATCCCCGGCTCCCATTGATGGTTGAATATTTCGGTGACTTTCTTTCTGCCAAAATTAACTAAGCTTTCCATCCTATCAAGGTCGGTAAAATGAGTACCAACATGCTGGGAAGTAGAGTATCGTACTTTGTAAAGCGCATTTGACCATATTTACATGATAAAATGCGCTATGTGTTAAAATACAACACTTCGTAGTTCAATTTGGTTTTTACCTTGCAAGACAGCAAAAATGCCAAAATTTAAGAACTTACCTCGGGCAGAGACTAAGACTGGAACGCATATTTCCATTACTTCTGACATTGGAACGGAGAACTGCTACCAAGTATCTCGAGAAAGCAGTGCAGTTTCACCTTTGATCTTAATAAACAGTCGGTAGCAACACATTTGGATACGTATATGAACTAAGTTAGATGTTTGAAAGTGTCTTTGAATGTATTTATACAAACAACTATTTTACCAACACTTTATTTGACACTGCAATTGTTTTGAGAACACTTGAGGTTAAGATCCAGAAAAAATATTAAGAATATTAAGAGCCCTTAGCCCACAAAATAGACGTTCTATATATAAAAAAAGTTGAATGCCCAATTTTAGAGGGTACCCAGTGTCTGTTGAACAAGGGAAGAGATGAAGACTTTTGATTTCTTAAGGGGTCCGACTTATTGGAGATGGTCACGGAGAGGAATCCACACACTATACCACTTCCGGAGGAGAATTTTAGTATTTTTGAACCAATTATCTCTTATCTGAACAAAGAAAGCGAAGCAAGAAAGGCATTGCCTGGTTCAGAGTATTGTGTAAAGCTCACTGAATTTTGTTATGAAAACCCAAATATATGCACCCACTCCTACCAACAACATGCACAAAATAGCCTTCAGTTGGTAATTCCAGATTGGACCATAGTTTCCTAACAAAATTTTTAACTTCTGAAATAAAAAGAAAGGAAAGTATAGGGAAGGAAAGGAAAGAAGCGAAAGATTAAATAGTTGTGCGCAATCCGTCACACCATCCCAACTACACGCTTGTTTTTATAAGAACCAGGTATTTTGGCCGAGGCTCATTCTTAATTTTTTGGGGATTTTCAGCCTCAAATTATTCTTAATTTTGTTCTTATTTCTAAAATGTTGTAACGAAGATGCCTCTTCGACTCAAGTATCAGATCGCCAATTCCAATCTGTCTGGACGTTGGAAATGCATTTTCATTGATCGGCGGACAGATTTAGAACCTTACATTAAATTGAGCAAAACGCAAGATGTGAAGTTGCTTATTTTAGCAATCAGTTTTATATGGTTAAACATTTGTGTATGAAACAAAATGTTGCGAAAACATTAAAGCCTGGTTCACACTTGTGAAATGAACATAAGCACAAGCATAAGAAATTTAAATAACAAAGGAAAAGACAATGATACACCTGTGTCAGCTTGTTTCATCTCGTCGCATACTTGTTATTCGTTTGTCTTGTCCTTTGTCACTTAAATTTCTTATGCCTGTGCTTATGCTCAAAACTTTGCGGGTTAAGTAACGTAGCCAACCATTCTCTGACCATGTTTCGTTGAACCTAGCAGATGAAGAGATAAGGAAGATGGAGGTGTGTTAGCTCCAATGCTTGAGGAGTATGGTGAAAGGTGCATGGGTAGAGAAGACGTAATCTGGAAGAGGAAGAGTATCAATTTGTCTGTTCTAATGATGATATTCTTCCCTATGTACTGATACCTTGTCATGGTGGGGAGGCTTGTGTGTTTCAGTGACCCCTGAGAGCTACACCGGCGGGGTCCTACCATCATTTCACCGATGCTCTTCCTAGTTGTCATCGATTGGATTATGAGTAAAAACCACAGCAGATAAACCAAGGGGTATCCAGAGGACTATGTTTTCCCAGCTCGAAGATCTAGACCTTGCCGACGATCTAGCCTTTTTGTCCTCCAACCATAACCATCTC
>JANSTQ010145327.1:0-12376 GCA_026167885.1 Bergia puertoricense
AAATAATAGCATGATTTGTACGTGGTATTTGGCATAAATATCATTCATGATATTTCAAAGTTGTTCCAAATTTCACTTGCCTACAGTTCGTGAAATTTCGTAGAACAACTTTGAAATATCACTCGTGGTATCTATGCTAAATGCCACTACAAATCATGCTATTACCTACACTGATATCACTCGTGGTATTTATGCCAAATACCACTACAAATCATGCCATTACCTTCACTAATACGCCTCGATTGTATTTGCTGTTAGTATACATTGTAAAGCACTTATTTGTTGTCATAATAAAGTTTCTCGTTTTTGTTAACAAATTGTTAGGAAACTTTCAGTCTATTTCTTGCAAACTTCTGTTTAAGTACTAACAGTTTACTCTTAAAGAACCCTGAGCACCCTCACGGTCGGCCTGGGTCGAGAATGAATTTCGGGTGCTGCTAAAATTGCTTCATAGGAGGAAAGTACAGAGACTTCAAGTAGTTGAAGGGGCCATAGTCCAAATAAGCCTTTATGGTTTCTTTATGAGCCTCCTCGTCTAGTGTTTTCATGTATGTATTTGACTGTCTCTATATTTGTATGTAATACACCAATTTATTTCAAAATTTATTCATTTATTGTACACAGGCAAATAATAAACTGAAACTGAAACTGAAACTGCTTTTGAAACCCGCTTCAATCTTCGGTCTTATTCAGTTTACTTCGATTCCAAAAATTGTTTATCGTTCTTAAAGTTCTTTTATCACAAACGGTAACATAAACATACCACGCCTTGCCACGCCCAGGTGCCCAAGGTTCTTTAAAGTACAAATTGGGATTTAAATTATAAATACTAAAACAGCAGTTGTAGTTCGTGTAACATTTATAGCTGTGTTATCGCTGTGCAGGATTTCTTGCAACATCGAGGCAGATCGTCATGGTTACGAGGTGATTCAATGTCATCAGCAACACCGAATGATGGAACTATAGACCTGCGTCCGGTCCAAGAATATGTGTACATTCAGGCGTGGCAGTTGCTAACTCTGTGCATTTCCCTTTTTGTTCCCAAAAACAACTTCCTGTGGTATCTAAGGGCACATCTTAAGAGATGCAGGAACTCAAAGTAAGTTCAGATAATCAGCTTTCATCTTTAATTGTAATGTTTTAGTAGTTAGTTACGTAATGCTACAATTTTACACAAGAACGTTTTCAAATTTTGTGAAGTTTCTCAACCCTTGAATTTTGTAGACTCCGAGTATTCCCTAGTTTTCTTCTTGAACCAGTCGAGTCGCGGAAAAGGAGTTGTCAAAACCGGCGCGCGGTAACTGGGGCGAGAGAAACAAGAGAAGAGCAGGAGGAGAGAGAGAAAAAAATAGGAACATTTTTCTCTGTCCTCGCCCCAGTGTTCTCGCACCGGCAGGTCCGCTATCGATATTTCGCGCGATATATTTTGGGCTCGAAAAACTCAAGAGGAAAAAAGAGACTGCTCGTAGTCTAGAATTTTGAGAAAATAAGTAACATCAGGCCCTAATATTCTTCAAGATAAACAAAAATGAATTGTTATTATATGGGTTGTAGTGACCTGGTTCAAAGGTTTTTATGGATTTTCTACTCTTCAAGACAATCAAAATGAATGGTTATTTTATTGGATTGTAGCAAAATCAATTGTCACGGATTTTCGACAACTGGCTCAAAAGTTAGAAAATTCTTGGTATTGCAAAATAAAACAAAAGTTTTATCATTTTTTGTTTTATTATTTCAGATCCAGACTGGGCAAGTATGCTGCATTCTGTCAGCGGTGTTTAGAGAGAACCCTAGAGAATGGAAGAAGGGAGGCCAGGCCGTCTAGAATGGAAGTTCTCTCTGTGTTTCTGCGCAATCCGTACGACCATTCTTCCCAGATGAGCATTTCAGTGAACTTCATTGATGGCACATCTCAGGTATAATAAGTGAATTGAAGGTCATTACTCTGTTTTGCAGTGCACAAATCTACTGTGCACGTTAGCAAATTTAGAGTTTCTAGGAAGTAATACAATTTCACTACAAAACTTTGATTGATCAAACCGGTAACAGACAAAAATTGTTTGGTTGCTGTGATGTAAGAGGAGTTCTGTCAAACTCACCAAAGTTTCCCCGCGAAAATAAGTAAAAACCTCGGGTTTTGCCACCATTTACACAGCAGTGCCAAAACGAATATGGAGACTCTGTATTTGTCTTTAACTTAAACAAACTGTAATATTCGGAAAAAATTAAGGATTTTTCTTTGTTGGGAAGTAATTTAAAAATCGAAGAACAGAGTACAGTCACACATTCAAGTAATTATCTTCGGCTTGATAACCATAAGCCTTTTTTGTTGCTGCTTGCTCCGATGTTGTCAATTTTTTTTCTCCAATCATTTACCGTATCGTTACCGGTATTCAACTGTTAACTTTCTGTTGTAATTTTTGGTAGTCAAGACTTTGCACGAGATGTTTTTGGTCAGATAAACACGGATTTACTACTTTAAGAAAGTTCTTGCAAGCTTGAAAATTTGCCGAAAATAGTATATTTAACTGGACGTAGCTTCCCAAAGAGTTTGGGCACAACCACCTCTATTATTTCGTTTTTTGAGTTCTCATATTATAGTCAAGAAGTGCCCGGCCGAAGTTTGAAGAAATCTATGTTCGCCTGTACTTCGGAGGAAGGGAGAGGTTCAGTAATCATTAGAAAGTAAACCGAGGACTTTTGTTTTAGCTTCCAGATGATCGGCTCTCGCGTGCTAGGACTGAATTGTTCATATGGGAACATCCAAGAAAACCGCGCGCGCACAAAATGGTCTCAGAATGGCCACCATTTTAAATTTCAGTCGTTGGTTCTAAGTACTATCAAAACTCATTATGTTTAAATACATTTATCAGCTAAAGTTCTAGATGAGCTAAAAAGCAACTTCTTTGTTGAATGTAATTACCAGAACTTGACTGCTTAATATTTCATTTTACGAAATTTGTTTCTCCAGCAAAATGAGAAACAACAGTGATCGTTACTAATCTCGCAGAGTGTTCTGGGATGGTGCCTTTTGGGCAGACCTAAAAGCACGTGATGAATGTCCGATCACGTGGTTTAGTTATGTAAGCTAACTATAACTTACCTTGTTATGTTGTGTATTGTGGTTTTAAGGTGTTTGGATTCGATGCCTCAACCACGGTTCAGGAATTTACAGAGACAATCAACAGGGTAAGAAAGACCTTGTCTTGTGTATGAAGAGACTGTAGCTTTGGATTCGTACATGGTTAAACATTCTTCTAAACCGGTTCCCTGTTGAGAACAACTTTAACCATTGGCTGAAAGGGCTACCGTATAGAAATAAAGATTATCTACCTTTTTCAGATTTTGAAACAAGTTTATTTTTCAATTGTTTTACCATGTTAAGAGTTTGTTTTTAAACTACAGAAAAAGGGGGTAAACTTGGGTATTACTAGCTATTTTGCAGGAAAACGTTTTGCAGTGTGAGTTTGATTATTACAACGGTATTGGCGTGGACTTTTTCTGTATGTGTTTAACCAACTGTTGAAGTTTGGCCGTGATAACAATTGTGTTTTGATTGGAAACTAGACTTATGTTCTTCGTGTATCATTTCTTAAACGTTTTCTATTTGGTTAAAGGAAATGGGGATACGCGACGTGGCAGAAAGTGGATTTGCAATTTTCACAGACAATCCTGTCACACCAGTGGAGCACTGTCTACAAACCAGTGTCAAGGTAAATTTTCTAACCCCCCCCCCTCCCTCCTCCCCCTCGAGATGCGAGTTTTGTTGCTACTCTTCTCCATTCTCCGGAACACCACCGTTCTTGTTCGCATGCTATGTAATTACAGGTTCATATCAATCGTTACAATGCTAAAGTACTATTCAATCACCACAATTTTATTTTACTTTGCCAAAATTGACTTCAATCATAAACTAACTCGTGATCTCTTTGAATACAAGATTTTGTGTGTATCAGTGTATTTTATGAACTCTTTCAGTCAACTTGTTTCTCTTTCAATTTGAAGTTGCTAACTTTATTTATTGACTTTCTGCCGTTTCTGTTTTTCGTCCACCAGTTGTGTGATGTGATATCGAAGTGGGAGCAGGCCCTGAGAAGCCTTGGTCAGGGCAAGTTTGAGCCCAACAGGGCGATCAAGCTAACATATAAGAATAGGTGAGGCTGACTCTTTAGTTGAGAAGAGGGAGATGGTCTTTGACACCTATTACAGAGGTGTACCCTGGGGTGGGGGGTGGGGTGGGGTGGGGATACTCTCCAGAAGTTTTGGTGGGTATGTACCCTTATAGACATTATACAGCCAGGTGGGCTCGTAGCTACACTAACACACATCCAGAAGTTGATCAAGAATAAAGGGTCTGTTATACTGTTTCAATTAATCTTTGTGTAGTAAGACTAAGTAAATAAATAAGATTATTTAAGACGTAATTGTAACAGTATGTTAACCGAAGTTTGGTGGTTCACAGAGGATTTCACTGACCTTGGATTATAACAAACTCGTCACGAGAGTAATTTGCTTAAGGGAAGCGGAGTGTTTTTTTCCCAAGTTTACATTATTTTTCTCACAACTTTAGGACCTAACTGCCATCGGACTAAACCTTGTTCTTTTTGTTTGCTTTGAATAGGTCACTTTCGATATATTAAAATTCAGTGTCAATCAGTAGACATCAACACGAAGTTCTGGGGAATAAAACATGTAAACTCTATATTTTATTCCCCAGAGCCTCGTGTTGATGTCTATTGTTTGAGACTGAATTTTAATATATCGAAAGTGGCCTGTTGTGTTCGAATGTGTTGATGTTTCAAGTGTTATCTTCATTTCACGCAGTTTTGGCCGTGTGCTTGTCTGCAAAAATTAATGGTCTGTCTGAATACATTTGTTCACCTAAACCAAACTACCATCCAACGTTTTGTAAGGAAATCACAAAATCGTGCACATCGTGCTTACGAATGTTGTTTTTCCCCCACAGATTGTACTTCAAGAGTTTGTCGGATACGGAAACAGAAAAAGAGAAATATTTCTTGGTTCACCAGGTGCGATACGCAGCTTTGTTTCAGTTTTACCCTTAATTTTTTGCGCATGCTCACAGAGAGCATGTAATAACACCACTCCTTTGTTTACTCGTGAATGTTTGCTTGTTTGTAGACACATTACATGGTGGTGAAGGGGCGACACCCTGTCAGCCGGGACATGGCCATTGAATTGGCAGCACTGATCGCACAGGTTAGTTACTAACAAGCTTCATGTATAGAATAGAATCGATTCGACATCGATTGGATTCATAGATTAGGTTGTATTAATTTTGTTTAGGTTAGATTAGCTTAGCTTAGCTTATATAATACCATACCATAGCACACCATATCATATTATATATGCTTATTTTGCTATGTGTTATGTTGTTTTATGATATGATATGTTGTGCTGTGTTGTGTTGTGTCATGTTGTGTTATATTATGTTGTGTTGTGTCGTGTTGTGTTGTGTTGTGTTGTGTTGTGTCATGTTGTGTTGTGTTGTGTTGTGTTATGTTGTGTTGTGTTGTGTTGTGTTGTGTCATGTTGTGTTGTGTTGTGTTGTGTCATGTTGTGTTGTGTTGTGTTGTGTTGTGTTGTGTCATGTTGTGTTGTGTCATGTGTTGTGTTGTGTTGTGTTGTTATGTTGTGTTGTGTTGTGTGTCATGTTGTGTTGTGTTGTTATGTTGTGTTGTGTGTCATGTTGTGTTATGTTATGTTATGTTATGTTATGTTACGTTATGTTGATCTGAAAGACCAAAATGGCCAAGCCAATCAAAACTCTATAAAGTTGCAACATCCAGTGATCCAGCTTTTAGAATCAGCGGTTCTGGAACACCGGAGAACCAATCAGATTTGCAGATTTTCAATAGACCGCCCTATCGAGCCCTAATTTTCTACTAGTATATATATATATAAGATTAGATTTAGATTTGATTAGTTTAGTTTAAATTTGACTAGTTAGTTCGGAGTAGCGTGAAATAGATTGATTACATTAGATTATCGAGATTAGATTTGGTTTGATTACTTTAGGTTAGATTAATTTCGATTCGGCGCACGTGCAAAGTTCGTTAACTTTTGAAGGAATATTCTTTGATTGGGTCTTGTGTTTATTCCGTCAGAAGAAACACTCAATCTGTCTTTCGCCATTTACCATTAGATCAAATACCGTGATTATAAAGCCCACACGAACTCGCTACCAAGTAAGAGGATTGAGCTCGTCATTGACAAACATTACCCTAAGAAGATGAGAGATGGAACAGAGATTGAAAAGAGGTGGGTGGACTCACTCTCAAGTCTATCCCTACCACCAGTAAAGGTGTTCTTTAAAAACTTTAAGACTTTGAACGGTTGACGGAACCCATAAGGAAACCGTTTGTTTTGCTGTTCATGAAAAACCGAGGAAAAAGTGACGTCACTGATTCAAACTTTTGAACAAGTTGACGAAAGCCCATGAAATTAAGTTCATTTTGCTGGTAACGAAGAGTAAAACTGTTTGTTGTTACTTATTTTTCAATTCTGAAAAGTTGAGAATTCTTGTGAAAGCGAAAATGGGTGTTAAAAACTGCAGCGCGACTGTTTTTAATCAAAATATGTGGAAAAAAGAGGAGGGGACAAGACGCAACCTTACCCACCCTTCCCTCCTCAACGTAATTTGTTCCGTGGAACGTTTCGAGTCTTATCTTGTCATTCAGTGGCGAAAGTCACCTTGAATATAAATACAAGTTATTGTCTCGATTGAATAACGGAAGTGTCACGTTGAGAATGTCTACCTGATTATATATTGGCTTTTAATTCTTTCGAAGGTCGTTGATCCTGAAGCTGGCAGGGAAATGGTCGATGTATCACGGCTGGAGTGAAAAGGAATGTGTCGAACAGTACCTGAAGAACACGAGACACTGGCCCTTCTTCGGCTGCAAGCTGTTGAAAGGCATGGTAAGTCTACTGACCTTTCCGTTATGGAGAGTCATTAGTGACAAATTTCACACTGAGTTACGATGGAAGACTTTGACATCATTATGAAGTTATTTTGTGTTACTAAGTACAATCTTTTAACGTGTAAATTTTGCTTTTATATGAAGTCGTTTTGATGTGTAAAGTTTTTTTCAAGTAACGAATTTTCGAGTTTTTGACGTGAAATTATTTTCTCCACAACTCTAGAAATACTTGAAAAACTCGCCTTCAGTCCCATTGCTCATGATCAAACGAAAACGTTTTGGTTTGGATGGGTCTCATATGCATGCGCACTTACATAGCGCCTCGTCCAGTTCTCTGGGAAAGAATATTTCAGGAGGAAAGTTTGGTCTTTAAAAGGTTTCAGCTGACGTCATTTTTTTACCTTTTTCTTAATTTGCGTAAGTCAAAAAATCCACCTTCAAGCTTCAAACAGAGTCAACAGAACATGGCCTAGTTATAACGTACCGAATGTTTGAGAACCAAGTCATCCAAGTCTTTAATATTGTACGAAGAATGACTGGTTGGATAGCAGCCATTAATGTACACTTAACGCAAGTCCGGAACTTTTTACTCTCATTTATCAGTCGTTATTCATCATGTCACGCTCAAAATTTGGGTCAGCACAAATTGCTTGTAGTTCGCTATTTTAATCGATAATGTCAGTTTGTTTAAAGTTTGAAGTTGGGTTCATTCATGCGGGTTATGCTAATGGAGCAAACGTAAGTGATGACATCGTGCAGAAATTCACCTTTTGCCAAATGATTCTTTTGTCTGCGATTGAGTACTCAAACTGTTATTGCTCTGTTTCATTAAAAGCAGAGAGACACAGTTTCATCAGCCAAGAAACCAAACGCAGTCACCAACTCGGCCCAACCGGTGTGGCTTGCTGTGGACGAGAGCAGTATTGGGATACTGGAGGGAGAAACTCTGGTAAATATGACATATCTTTAACCTTTTACCCCCAGCAAGTTATGAACATATGTCTTCTACCAACTTATTAATAGAAAGTGCAGGGAGACACGTATTGAGAATCAGCAACTCGTCATATTAAAACTCTTAGGAGTGAATGCCCAAGTCACCTTAATTGTGATGACGATTTTCAGTTTTGGAATAAGTTAACCTACACCATCCTAACACCCGAAACGCATTACCACTGCTTTCACTGCCATACGACACTAGAGTATGGTCGTTGCTGAGTCAATTGCTATCAGTCAAATCATATTTCAAGCAGAACTGAATTCTCAGGCTTTTAGGGCAGCGGTGTTCCAACCACAAAATGTTAAATATCGGCAGATATGGGGCGTGATTGGTTGCATTTGAGGGAAGCCCATAAAATCTTCCAGACTAGAGATCTGCTTCGAAGGTTGGCTAGCAGTGAAAACAGGGCGAGGAAGGAAGACACACATAAGATAGGGCATTGGGCAACTATTGCCGAGGTTTCTTTTGCTGTTAAATTAGTTTGTTTTGTACAGAAATGAGGTATCAGTATTTTTTACCTTGATAAATTCCTTCTAGCGTAGAACGCAACGTTTTACTAGTGACGAGCAGATAACTAAGTTTTATTAACAGTTTGTCAGTAACAAGACATTTATCCTGGACTTGGCAGTCAGTTTCAGTTGCTGGATTTGATGAACGATCAAAACCAGCCTGTTTCTTCCATGAACCAAAGACTCACCCACTCTATTTTATTTGTTTTCAGCGGTTAATGTGCCGTTACAAGTACAAACACGTCGTCACGTTTGGAGGTTTTAAGGATGACTTCATGTTGGTTGTCAATCAGAGCATTATGCGGGGTGGCCATTCCGTGGAGCAGGGCACGCAGAGGCTGCTGTTCGCGATGCCGAGAGGAAAGGTATTGTGCGCTTTTTGTAGGTTGTGCTGTGATCAGAAGCAAATACTGCTTCTTGAAGTTATGGTAGCAGTTGTTTTACTCACATTTCAATGCAGAACTGACATGCTGGTTTATTCTTGCAAAGAATTTCTCTTTCTTGCTATGTTATTACGATCTTGTTCTACCTTTTATCACCATTTATATATATATATATATATATATATTTTTAAAAACGTTAATTAGGAAAGAAGTAAAAAATATTTTTTAAAGAAAGAAGTAAATTATCAAATAATTTTTGACTTTCGATTTGTTTTATTTCTCATACTTCTATTTGACGCTCGTAGTTTTCGCGCCATCAAATTACGGTTTAACGGACAACATGCGATTATGTCTTACAACATCTGTTTTATTTACTCTTGATATGCGTGGACAAATCTGCCACGTGGAAAACAAACAGTTGAGAATGAATCAGTGATTGTGTACATTTAGAAGGTTCACATTGTGCAAAATTAGATACCACGATCGAGGGACTGGGCTGAAGAGATGTTTCTAGTGAAAGAATTTTAGGCTACGGCCATTGGCTGATTTCAGAATGACGTCATTACTTACTTCTTGCCTCATTAGCATAATAACTTTAAGATTCAGTTAATCCTAATTAGTACAAAAACTAATTACTTCAATTAATCCTAATTAGAATAGTATAGCATAAATCCAACTTGGACATTGAAACAAAAAGTGTTCACAAATTTAAAAAGTATGACGCAGTAATTTAATACTAAAAGGTTTGAGACCGATATTTGAATGCTTGTGGATTGAGTATAGTATTTCATTGACAACGTCAAAAATTAGTATATGTATAGCATGATTTGTAGTGGTATTTGGCATAAATACTACGAGTGATATTTCAAAGTTGTCCTACGTAATTTTCACGAGCCGTTTCTGAGAAATTTCTGCAACAGCATCTGTTTGTAATTTTCACATGTAGGTATTTCAAAATTTCGCTGAAATACCACTGCTCTCGATCAGTCAAATTGCAGAAATTTCTCAGGTAATGCCGGTATAATAGAGAAAATATGGCTTGCGGCAAGAATGGCCTGCTGCCATAATAGGAATCTCCATAAGGTCGGACGTTTTTAAACATTTTTCCGAAGTGGTTCGACATGTAGTGAGTCAGTGAATACTAATTTTACTTTGCTGTATCGAACTATGGATTTGTGCTGTTTTACGCTTGATGTTGAATTTTTCTTAATCAGTCAAAATATAAAGGATTACACCATCAGAAATAGGCCAGCATAAAAAGGCTTTGTTTTGGTTAACTAACAGCTCAGTGAAGCAGTTGCAGTTGACTCCCGATATGTGTCGAACGAAATTCGTTCTTCAATCAAGACTATAATTATAGTAGTCAAGACTATATTTTGATCTTTTTCGCAACCCACAGCCAGTTCCTTTCGGTTGTGGCATGCAGTTTTGCCCTATTTCATTCAACTTTTTTGATCGTTTGATTGATTGATTGATCGATTGATTTGATTGATTGATTGATTGATTGGTTTAGAGTTGTTCATTGGCTGAATAACTGAAAGAGTCTTCAAAACAAAAACAGCGCCGTACCTATAAATCCAATGAGCCGTTGCTTGTCTCAACAGATTCTTGAGCTCACTTTGTTGATGGCAAGTTACATCAACGCCATTGTACGCCTGGAGGGCATCACGTGCGAGGAGGGGACAAGTATGGCTAACAAGGCACTCATGGACCTCAAGGTGTGGGACCTTGAAAGTGCTGAATGGCCAATCGTACCGGGCTCAAAAGTAGGGCTTGTTTAGGGACCCGGAATGTTGAAAATGGTCAATCGTTTCAAGAACAACAGGGGCTTGTTTAGGAGCCTCAATCGTGTAGAAGGCCAACCGTACCAGGCAAAAAAGTAGGGTTTCTTTAGTGGTGTTCAAGATCCTTGGAGAATTGCTATATCGCCTAAAATAAGAAGTTAAAATTTACCAACCTTGGTATCCCTGAATGGCCAATCGTAACGAATGGAAAAGTAGATCGCCGTTAGCAACTTTCAGGTTGCTGCATGGTCAGCCATTAGGGCCAAAAGAAATGAGAGATTTCATGAGAAAAATCTCTCAGTTTTCTTTCTTTGTAGTGGGGGAACAAAAACATAACACCAACCAAGTTACTAGTATAGGGACTACGGAAATATGTTTTAAAAGTGAACTGACTTTTGTTCTAGTTTGGAAACAAGATGGCTAACTGACCTTGCTTTTTCCTCAAACACCGCAGTTTAGAGTTGAAATGTAAGATGGGTTTTGACTGGTAATTTTCGCTGCGACGACGTCATTCTCTCTTTCAATGAAAAAGTATATGTAGCGTTTTATAGTCGTGAAGATTTAATCCACAAGACTGTTACTGCGGTTTTGGTCTCATCTTCTTTACGATATTTACGATTCTCCCAAGGAAAACTTACTTGTTCTCCTACCACCCAAAATATTGAAAATTAGTAATCAAGTAATTTAAAGAAATTATCCTGTAATCTAGCTATTGATCACTTTTCGACTCAGTAATAGTTAATAAGCAAATGTATTTAAAATATTATAAATATTAATATATATGGTCACGTAATATGTTTGTGGTAATAGTTTCTGTTACTTGGCAGATAATGGAAACTGCTTGACAGTGAAGTGAAAAGATTGATTTGGAGTACTACTAAAATTTTTCAAAGTTCAGTTTTCAAAAATACAGCCATCTATATGGTAGAACCGTGAGCGGTCTCAGAGCGGATAACACCACAAACCGGCAAACATTAGCTTTCTACCAAATCTCACGGCGAGAACATACCGTGTCAACACTTGTTAATCACACACATTTGGCTTACTTGCCGACGGAGAAAAAAAAATTCTTTTTTAAAAAAGACTTGGCGCTGTTAGAACTTTGTTTCACAGAAACAGTGGCGCCGATATGAACAGAATACGCTGTGGGAGCGCACTATTGTTGTTTTTGATTTATTGGAGAAGTATTCCTTTCAGTCTTCACGACGTGAATATGCCCCAGTGTGTAATTGTAGGTTAGATTTGTAGAAAGGTAATGAGACAAATCATCTGTTCAAACTCAGAGAAAAGTTTTATCATTATTTGCGCCGATGCATAAATTGGCAACGCATATACACTTATCGCGCGACTTTTTGTGTTGCGTTGTGAATATTTCTGTTCAGTTATTTCACAGATTCCTCCAAGTTATTCAAAATAACGAATTGAAAATAAAAATGTTTTACTTAACTACTCATAAGTGGCGAGTATAATAGTTGAGTCATCTCAAGAAAAAGATAATTTGAATTCTAGTTTACCGTTCATTTGCGTGAATTAAAAAAGATGTATAAGTATTTATTTTCTGTATTAAGTTTAGAATTTAAGTGTTATGCCAAACACGCGAGGGAACGTACTAACGAATGGTATTGAATGTGCATTAACACCTGCCACGTTGCTGAGTTTGAGGAATGAGCGATCTACAATTTGACCAGTTTCGTATTCCCATTTGCCGCTGATTACAATGACTACAGACTCGTTTTTGCAGTGTTAGCCTCAACTTGGT
>JANSTQ010145338.1:0-22921 GCA_026167885.1 Bergia puertoricense
TATTTTTTGTGCGCCCAGCCAGTATCACTTATGGGGGGGGGGGGGCTCCCCTTGACAAACAAATCAATGTTAGAGGCTTCAACAAGTGAAAGCGACTTTCCTGAAACACCTGTTAACTACCATCGAGTTCACTAATAAAAGGGACTTGTAAGTCGTTCAACCTTCTCGTTATATTTCAAAAACGAGTGCGAGTGTTTGAAGGGGGGTTCCAAACACCGAGACATGAATGCACGAGGCCGCTTCAGTCGGGTACTTTTATTGTTTCGAGGTGTTTGGAACGCTCCTTCAAACAAGATGCACGAGTTTTTTAAATAACTTCTCGAATAAATGAATGAAAGAGTGCCTTATGAATATGTTGATTAAGAAATATTTATCCCATGGGTTTGAAATTGGTCCAAAGCTTGACACAGTTTCAAGACTCATCCACCTGACCAAATGTGGTGCGGTGATTGGCCCAAAATGTCATGAATAATGAATGAGTTTGAGAACGAATCAGTCCGCTCAGACGAAGCTATAGAGATGTAAATAAAAGTAACGGAAGGCCATTTGGTGGTGATGGGCTCAGGGATATGACTGATCAAAGCGATGCCGTAGCCGTAGGTTCAGTAGACAAGGTCCTTAGCGGCAAACAGTACAACAGAGCTGCGTATCTTCATAAAGTTGCATATGAAGCCCTAATGGGACAGATTTTGAAATCAGTTTCAAGTCTTCATGCAGGGCATCAAGGATGATGGAACAAAATTGGGGAGATTCTGGATCACCTACTTGGAGCTGTGCGAGCTTATGTTGAACCTCATATCTATATGTGTCGCGCTTTGGCAGCTGGGAGTTGTACCTATACTGCGTTGAAGAGGTCATACCGTGGACGTTCGCTTATGATTACCAAAACTGTGCAAGCTACCTAATTCCATTTCTGAATGACATGTGCGGGCTGCCTGTTACCATGCCCGACGCTTACACGGCATTTACCTATGTCTAATGACGCTGACAAGATCATAAAGAACATAATCAACAGGGTCTGCAAGACAGGAGGTGGCTGCATTGGGTTTAAAACTAACTTCGCAGCGACTCAGAGATGGGTATTTAAGACACAAGGCGCAGTCTGTACAGGAAACTTCTCCGAGAGTATTTGTCCATCGCGTCATACGAGACTTATGTCCATAAACAGTTGGCTCCAGCACGCACCAAAGAAGACAACAAAGCTGTAGAAAGGCTGTTCGCCTGCTTGAGGAAGTTTTCATCAATCCTTGGACACTGAGTTCATCTAGTTTGTCTGCAGGTATCGCAGCGACGACTGAAACGTTTTACGAAAAAAACTTTTAATTAGAGACAACTCCCGTGTTTAACACAATTTTTAACATTACGATGCCTGATTACAACAACAGCATTTTAAACGAGAACATTCTTTCCGTGCACAAAGTGAAATCACGGAGCAAGTTGTTAAGTGTTCCTTCAAACCGACCGAGACCGAGATTGTCAGATTCAACGGAGAGAACTAAACATCATTTTCCCCGACACCGGCTACAAAAACGCAACTTACCCACCATCTACTCTTTATAACCGTATATTCTCTAGAACGTCCCAATCATCTCATAAACTTAACTGTCGTTTTCCTCAATACAGATCAACTAAATATAGTCTCCGCAAAAAAACAGTCTGCTCCAACCTGAGCATAAAACATCGGCTGTAAGACATTTTAGTAACGTCACTTATCTTGTCTTACCTGTAATTTCATAATTTTCTTAGGTATCGTTTATCCATATACATTCTTGTAAACCAACAATCATTTTTTATCTTTTTATTATACTCTTTTATATTTTGAACTTATTATGTAATTATGTAAATATTTTTATATTCCAATGTAAATCAACAGTATTCAACTTTCACTGCAAAGTTGATAATAAATTCTATTATTATTATTATTGTTATTATTATTATTACTATTATTATTATTGTTATTATTATTACTATTATTATTATTACTATTATTATTATTATTATTTCTTGTGTCCCAATGGAAGGCTGAGGAATTCAGGAGCAAGTTGGGTGGCAAAGTAATATATGTCACGACTCACGATCAATGCTGGAAGTTAGACACCACAACATACGAACCAGTTCCTGAACTAGAAGAAGCCGATACATGAACGATTCTGTATGCACAACACGCGGGAGGCACGTGTGTTATCCACTATGATGATACTGCAGGGCCGTAGCCAGCTTTGTTGAGAGGAGGCGAATCCCTCCCCGAAAATTTGTGATCTCTGTCGATTTTACAGAGTTTTTAAAACATTCGAACAAACTGCTTCTCAAAATCTGCCTAAGGAAGAATCGGTGTCAGTTTTGCCTCCTCTAAATTTGAGACTGTACTGATGTCTTCATCCTACCCCTTGCTCAAACCCAAACCCTTGATAAGTGCTACATGAAGAAGGGAAAAGGCCCCAAGACGAGAACAATCGACATATCTGTTCGTCTCTGTTGTTGTTGGTAGCCTAGGCAAGCAACTTAGTCCAGGCATTGACGAGGAGAATTTTATGAAAGCTCCTATCGGCGTACACGGTCTAACCGGCTGTAACACCGTGCGTTCTTTCTCTGGTAAAGGAAAGTGGAAAGCTGTGCAACAGCTACAGCCACAGGTAGCCCAAGCATTGTGTACGAATAAAGTACGAACGTCGTTTGGGTTTTGGGTTAACAAGCTGGACGTTGTATTATATTACATATTAGTGATCGAATTTTAAAGCAAATGCTATGAGAAATATGAAATATGCCGTGTATTGCTCCAGAAATTAATAGAATTCATAATTTACCTCTACATCGTTGTGTCATTGTCATTCTTCAAGTTTCTGTGGTGTTTGCACTCGTAGTTTACGAAGATCTCTTCGGTAATGTTTCGGAACTCCGTCAAATGTTATGTAACATAGAAGTCACGTTGACAATGCGGTGACTTGTCCACGTGATTTTGTTTACGAAACATGCGAGAGTTCACAAGTTTACGAGCTTTCACCGAACAATTCTCGGTTATCGCTCGGTCTAATGGGAATGGACTAGGAAGTTTACGTTACAACTTACAACTCGACAACATTTGTACTCGTAGTTTTACGGAGATCTCTCGCAACTCCGTCACATGTTGTTTAACATAGAAGTCACGTTGACTATGCGGTGACTTTGCTTACGTAACATGCGACAGAGTTAACGAGCTCTCGGTTATCTCTCGGTTTAATGCGAATGGACCACGAAGTTTATGTTACAATTTACAACTCGACGACATAGTGGATCTGCTTTGCAGCAGTAGCCACCAAAAATCGGACAATTTTTTTGGCTTTGAGTGCAATGGGGTCGGTCGAATTCAGCTTAGCGACCGCGCAAATGTAACAAACTGATTCAAATTTTCGAAATTTTGACCGTTGCTGCCAAGAAAGTCTCGACACGCACATTTTGAGCTTCAGATCGCTTGATTCTGAAGAGATGCTCACTTGAGATGAATCTTTTACTCTCAAGTGGATTGCTTGGGATGGGAAGATTTATTCGTGAATGTGCTGGCGTGGTTGTTTGGGAATGTGTGGCTTTTTGTGGAATTTATCGGGCTTTTTGTGGCGAGCGGTGCGATCTGCTGTGTGTGGCCTTCAATTCTCTTCTTCACTGGGGAAACTCCTCGCCGGTTTTTCGCTCCAAAAGGCTTCAAATCGCGCACAGAACACACAATAAACGAATACCCTGGGGTAAGCCAACTTTATTTCAATCCAACTAGCAGTAATGTGGAAATTTGGATAATTTATTAAATTTCCCATATAAAGTCTCAATATATGTAGGTGTCTAGCATAGAGCGTACTCAAAATGTATTCAAAAACACGAATTATAAGCTTGGGCTGCCTGTAATCGATCTGGGGGCAAAAACTTTGGAAATTAGGCTAAATAAATAAAATTCTCGGTTTCTCATTAGCGCCCGCAATTGCGGCCGCTTTTTCTTATATATTGCCAAGAATCTTGGTTTTTTAAAATGAAAAAAAATGATTATTTTCCTAAGCTCTTTCAGTTGATCAGAGCCGAATAAGTTGCTTGCATAATTTTTATTTTATGAGAAACATTGCAATTCAGGCTAAATGTATGTTTTGATCCGATACGTTCATATTGAGGATTCATTCACATTTATCGTATATTATGACGCAACACGTTCATACACTCTTTCATATACCTTATAAGAGTTGACGACATTTTAAGAATAATGTTAATAATATGCCGAAGGCTGAAATTTTGTTACGAACATATTTTTTGCCTGTTGAAAATAAAATACAATAGTGCGAATCACATTTTTCAAATGATTTCTACTTTACCTTTGAAACGTATGATACTAAAATCCTTCCTTTTTCTAACAAATCCAGCTATCAGGTAACAAAACTAAAAAAAATAGTCCTACTAACAAATCCAGCTATCAGGTAACAAAACTAAAAAAACTAGTCCTACTAACAAATCCAGCTATCAGGTAACAAAACTAAAAAACTAGTCCTCCTAACAAAACCAGCCATCACTATCAGGTAAGAAAACTAAAAAAACTAGTCCTCCTAACAAAACCAGCTATCAGATAACAAAATGACAAAAGCTAGTCTTCTACAAGCTTTAGTCCTATACATATATGAATCGCAGTTCGAATACAAAGTAATATGATCTAAGAATATTCACAAAAATATTTTCAGCCTAAAATCGGCAGAAAAATAAGAATATATTTAGCTATTTTGATGCAATACGTTCATACTGAACATTCATTGTATATTTTGAATAAAACACATACTGACGATTGTCAAAGGCTGAAGCGCAAGCCGCATTTACTTTGTGAAAAATTTCTGATGAGAAAGCGGTATTTTTTTAATTGGCCTTATATAGCACCCTACATAGAACTGTTTCTCAAATTAGCATTTTATAACTGTAAAAAAAAAACAGAAGTTCGAGTTTTAATCCAGCACAAATATTTCTTAAAACTTCGACGGAAAAATATTCCAAGAAATATATAGATATAAAAGGTTAACTGAATTGTACAATATTGATCAAATGATCTAAGAATTATATATTTGAAATTTGTAATAACGTCGAATCAACTACTGTTTGGCTTGTTTCTAGTCTTATAATGTCATTTTGGACTTTAACATATGAAGCATTTTATAATTAAAAGAATATGTTGTGGCGGGCGGTAAAAATTAAATTGTACTGGCATACAAAGGTCACGCCATAGTAAATAAATAACTAGTTTTATGAGCTGGCACAACTTTTTGTGAAAAACTGTCTTGACATCTCATTTGTCTAGAGATAAACAGTAATCGTATAATATAAAGGAATCAAAACATCGACTGATAATAATTGACTTGGGTCACTATCGCGATACTTGATAGAAATATCACAAAACTTTAATTTAGTGCAAGAAAATTACAATTAAATTTTTGGTTGCCTTTAAGAACGTCAGGATCCGAGTGTTTATTCGAGTCTCAAACAGATTTTTGTTGCAGATACACTGACAGGAAAATCAACTTTTGGTGACATGATAACTGTGTCTTCAGCGAACAATGAGCCTTTTATCTCGCGATGCAGGGCTCTTTGAATTGTTTTGAGATATGAAAGCAAAGACGAAATTTCATCATTTTAATCACTGCAATTGGACGATTGAGTCACGTGACCATCTAATTCGCCAATAATGACATGCAACCAATTTTATTAAATCACCCGATATTGTGAAAGCGACTTGAGGGTGAATACAGATATAATATTCCGAGTTGTGTCAAATATTCGTCACGAATTAACCAAATTTAACTCCACCAAATTGACAGTCCGCAAATGGCGGCCAGTCACCCAGACCAAGGATTTTCAAATGTCACTATTCACCAGCAATAGTTACAAATTCACATTTTCGAAAATGTAGGAGTACATGTAATGCAAATTTCAGGTGAGTCAAAAGCAAATATTTTATTTGCCTTTATTTTGGCTTGTTTCAAAAAGTCTGTCTTTGACTTCCCCCAGTCATTGCCGCCAAGGTCTCATGGCACGATGCATATCTCTACAACTATCTTATGAACACACGATATGGGCAGCCCCCACAGCAAATATATTATGAAAACCGGCTCATTGCGGGCCCGGGTTGTTTTCGAACACAATGAATTATGAAACGGCACCTAGCGGATTCAACTTATCTTGAATCATTTTTGATTCACGCTGACCCGCAACTCGATGGTTCACAAGTGGAAGCCTGTTTTCTAACGAAATTTCCCTTATTTTAATTTTTTCAATACAAATTATTTTTCCGCAGAACAATTCGACTACCGAAAACAGTTTCTGAGACATTTAAATTATCAGTTTCCGTCGCAGACGGTTTCGATTCTTTAGAACACTTTCCTCGTTTCCTAGCTAAGAACAATAGCAAATAACGTTTAGTCTGAATTGAAATATACAGATATTCAAACTAGCGCCGCGGCGGCTCATTTGAGATTTGACTTTAACAATAATTCAATTCATACAGTGTCTCTGTTTTGAAAAGCGATGTAAATTTCGAGTGTTTCGCGCCAAAGTTTATGACCGCCTGCGGAAAGCCGACATGCGGGGCAGGTGGAGTTATTGTAATGGAGTAATATTCTCGATCGCTATTTTAACATAATCAAGACTTTGGCGCTTCTTTTTTTTATATATTTAGACATTTGATAGTGCTATAGAAAAATCAGTGACACGTACAGCGGAGTGAATTTTCAGATTGAAACGCGTGCAATGCAGATGGTCGTACTGCTCATAATTAAGGCATACGCCACTTTTCCTTACTCGCAGAAATAGAATAACGACACACACTCGAAGCTGGCTGATCTCTTGATCCGTATCAAAGTACTTGTCAACATTAAGCATTTATTAGAAATGCCCAGGGTTTTTACTCTTGGTAATTCACGCGATGAAAACCATAAGGGTCATTATAATTGTTAAAAAAATGTTAAGTGGTGACTATGAAAAACTGCTGATTTGCTTTCCACCGCAAACACTTTTAGATTTATAATGATAAAACACAGCTAAACTTGTTAAGTTCCTGACGTTTTGAAAAACTACAAATAACATTTATTTTGTGCATGAAAAGTCTCTTGCAAAGTTGAATGTTCTGTAATTTGCAGTTGTAGTCCAAACATTTGCAATGTTTTAAGTGACCGAATCGATTTCTTTAGTGATTGGCTGAATCTGACAAGTTTGACAGGTGCTTCTCAATGAGAAGACTTGAGACAATGGAGAACCCAGCCTACTGCTTAGAAACCAATCAAATGCAGTGAAATGTGACTTGGGGTGAAGGCCAGACACTGGCGGGGTGTGTAAACGAAATGAAGCGTTGCATTTCATTGAAAAGTTTACCAGCTGTGCGCTCATGGGCTAAGTTAGAGAGATTATTTTGCAGTTCTCTCCACGAAAGGTGTTTAAATTTTAAGACTACTTATTTTCCTGGGGATATTTAGTGATTTAGAAGTTTATGGAAAAATAACAATCGGGAAAGAATAGGTCCTTTGGCGCTTTCTGTTTTTAATTATTTTTATGTGGTTTTGATTAGCTGGAGTGTTCAAATCCGACATCAAGCGTCCATGAAGATATAAGTTCATGATTTAGTAACGATGATGTTTGTACATCATTCGGGAGATTTTCAACATAATTTTCCGGTATATTTGTTAGTGTAGGTATGTCGTTTGTCCGGCAATTTTTTTCCCCCTTTTAAAATAATATACGCTGTATTGTTTACATTCAACTTGTGGGATTTTGTTTCCGAAAGGAATTTTGCTTTGCCGTAAATGGTGTTTTTTTGTGTATACTAATAAATATTTGTTTCCTGTGGCTGTACAGATTTGGTTGGGCCCGTGGAGATGACACTGGTACTGCCTATGACCAATTTATACACACCACTAGCGGTTATCGAAGGCGATCAGTGTTTGGAAGATGAAGGATATTTTTGTGAGGAATGGAACACATCGAGCGATTTTGACTTTCTTGATACTTGTACGAACCCCTCAGAAGGTATTAAACGGGATATTAAAATCCCACTAAATGTACTTTTATCTTGAAGACGCAGTTATTATGAAACCAGTATTAGATGGCACTGTTACTGTGTTACAATAAATAACGTCCTTGAAATGAGCGAGTGATCAGCGAGTAGATTGCCAATCGGCTACACACAATTGTCTTTCTATGACTTCCAACAAACGTGTTCTTTTGTTCAAAGTTGTTTAACGTGCCCAATGTTTTTCCTCAAAGTCAATGAACCCTATCGCTTCACAAATGTTTGTGATCTTTAAATTTAAACTTAAATGTTTAATTTACTCTTTGTCCTACAGATATTTACCCCGGTAAAGATTTAGGGCAAGGGATCAAACGAAAACATTTAGACGAGTCACCTGCGGCTGTGACGGCCTGTGCAGATTTATTCGAGCAACAGAGATTTGTACTCAAACTTTCATTTGAAAAACTAAGACAGTTGGACGACCCCGAATCGTGTCTGCGACGGTCCGTGTTGATAAATAACACGCTTAAATATCTTCATACACAAATGTATCCAGTAGAAACTCCATGCTACGAATTCTATGCAGGTTTCGACTCGTCCAATAATTCACCGGTGAACATTTCACCTTTGGCGAGGAAGCGGTCTTTGACAGGCATTCAGTCTGAAGTTTCACAACAGCCGACAGTTTCGGAAATAAACAGCACAGAACTGCAAGTCCCAGAGATTTCATCTTCGAGGGGATTTACTTCTGAAAAACAAGATAAACATCTCCCGCAAGCGAGCTTTGAAGACCAACAAACTGTAGATCAACCGCTTGCGGAGTCTCTGAAATATGAACGCGAGTCGATATTCAGCGAGTTAGATAGCGTTTTCCATAATTTTATTTGTGCTTTGGAAACGTGACCTTCAGCACAAAAACATAATAAAACGTTTAGACTTATTTTTAATAGTTTATACACCACGGTATGTTAATTTGCTATCGTAAAATTGAGTGGGAGTTGGCAAGTAAATCATTATAGCCTTGTGCAGAAGAGTTGTATATATATATGTGTTATATAAAGTGTAATATTGTATTTTAAAGACACATATATTCAGGCTTATTGAATATGTTTTTAATCAGAAAACTACTTTAAAGGTTAAACTCTTTTTCAGTGTTAATATTTTGATTAAATACAACTAGTATAAATAGATAAAGCTGAGAGGTTGAAAAGGTGTTTATCCGGACTTTTAAGTTGCATGATTTAACACTTGCAGCACTAAAGCAAGATGTTCAATAATTATGTTTTGTTATTAATATTGGTGTATTCTGATTAATTTAATAATTTCTCTCTACTTCTCTAATAGAGTGCCTCTGTTTTAATCAACCTTAAAAAGTTTTATCATTATATTGATTTTTTCACAATGACCAACAGTAGACCAGGTCTTATGGATTGTGAAATCCTTTAGTCTAAACAATTCCTAAACATAATATTTTATAAATGCTAAAAATTGTTATAAAAACATAGTTTTAAGTTCCTTTGAGATTTAAAGCTTTAGAAACCTAATACAGATTTTTCAATGTGTAATAGAATTTTTTTTATATTTGGTTGTCATTCTTTAGAAAATAACTTCTAAGTTCAGCCATTTAGGATTTTTAAAACTTAAATTATTATTCAGGTTTGTTATAAACATGTATGACCTTCCTTAACAAAGTGATAGCAAAGCTGGCAAAATAGGTTTTCTGATATAAAGGATTTTGCAAAATAGTCCAGTTTGATATTTGCAGTTCCTGTTGATTACAGTGATGTTAAATATGGATGAATGCCAATGTGGATATGAACTTTTCACAGCTCTCTTTAACATAAGAGGTTCAGACTTCTAGTCCTTTTTGTTTGTAGTTATGTATATTTAACACTAAGTATTTAACACTAAGTTGGACTAGTATTGTAGAAATGAGTCTTATAGTCATTTTAATCAGCAGCACCTGGGAATTTGAAACTTCAAGCTAATTCAAATACAACAGGTTGGCACCTAATGAGTAGTCCATTCCTTTTAAATCAATTCAGTGCTAAATTTTAAGTTGTGAAAAGAAAATATAGTACTTAGTCAATGGGAGGCTGCGAAATAACGTGTTATATTTTATAGGAACCAAATCATTTTGACCATTTGATTGGCAAATTCAGCCTTTGGTACTTTGTTTTTTCTACTGTTTGTGATGATAATTATGTAGAAATATTGGCTAACTACAAGAATACCTGGGCCATATTAAAGAATAGAAAGAATTTTAAAGTTAAAATGGCTAGTCTGAGGCATTCACATATTTATTTCAGTTACCAATTGAAAAAACTCAACAAACTAACAATATTATAAATTAAAAGACAGTTAAAATTAAATTCTAATTATCAGATAAAGAATAATTCATGACTATCACAATTTATTATTTTAATATTATTAGCATTATTTTTATAGTAATTATTATAATTGCTAACTATTTAATATCTTTTATTGGTTAATTAATGAGAGGATTAAGTCAATAACTGACAGTTTTTGGGGACAAATGGGGTTGTATAATTTATAGGAACTATATATCACCATGAGAAAATCATAATTTTAAATTGAAAGCAACGTAGTTAGCATTTTATGTTTCTTCCACAGAGTTTTAGCTCATTTAATAGCACAACTAAGTGTGAATGGTTTTGTTTGCCAACTCCAGCTCATAAGATATACATATATATATATATATATACATAGCTATTTAAGAAGCAAAAGTGTACTTTTGAAATCTTTTAACCTTTCAGCCCCAAACAGGACAATTGATAATTTATTTGTGTTACTAAATTCTCCACAAGTGTATCCATGCTTTTCTTTTAAACAGTTTAGGAGAATTTAACTTTTCATATTAGGTAGTTGGCTAGTGTGTTCAGATCCAGTGTTCTCACTACCAAGCAGTTTACTTTGTATTGATGATGTTATGCACCAGTCATTTGAAATCCCCGCTCCCCCCACCCCGGGCATAGGCGGGGGAAAGCGGGGATGTTCACCCAATTGTCACATTTTTTAGGGCTCCGGTGTGCGGGGATTTCACCTAGTTTCATTTCCTTGGCCCTTGGGGCGGGGAACTAAATGGGGGCTTAGCGGGGCATTCACTCAATTACAAGAAATCATAAGACAAGGCCAGATGAGAGGAAGCTCAAAGATACCCATGTATATCGGGTTGCAGCCATTTGTTAGACTGACACATTGTTCATAAATCATTGAGTACATAATTTTTGTTGTGTTGTTTTATTAAAGTTCATTTGATAAAGTTTCTTGCATATTGCATTTTACAGCGTTTGTCCTGGTCACTAAAGTTGCATTCCCCGGACGCGAGGCTGTTCACTGCAAGTTTTCGCCCTGATGACCGGGGAATTCACTTAGTTTCACACAAGCAAAAAGTGAATGTCCCCGCTATCCCCAGGGTGGGGGGAGTGGGGGTTTCAAATGACTGGTGCATTAGGAGAAGATATATCTTGATAAAGTGGCTAAGGCTGAAAGGGTTAAAAGTACTATGTATATGCAGGTAACCATTAATTTCATTAGTTTTGAGTAGTAAAGTGTGTGATATTACTTCTTTCATTTCTGACATTCCTGTGGAACCCCTTTAATATTTTTTGTTGCTCTCAAGTTTGTTTTGGGGTATTATTGATCTAATCTTATTTCAAACATGTGCTGATTCAACCATTTAAATGTACTGATTGACTGTGTGATTCTTATTCCAGATGTCTTAAGGTGACTGGTCTGGCTCAAATGGGTTAGTTTTTTTAATCTAACAAAAAAAACAGAAGCACAAAAAACTAATAAATTATTATTTGTGAAAATGTTTGGAAAGGTGTTAATTTCTGCACCACTGCTTTTCAAATTCAGTTTGATTGAAGGCTCATAATAATTAATACAATATTGCAGATATTTCTCTTTGTGGCATTTTACTTAAATAAAAAAAAATAAAACATGACTTGCATCTTATCCCAAAGATTGAAAAAGCTGTCAGAGCCCAGGTCTAAGGCTTGTTTCTTTCACAAAATATCAACTGTTAAAGTCATTAGAACTAATCTCAACTTCATTGCACTATTATTTAAGTCAATTTCTTGAGAAAGCATTTTAAGATCTTTAATTGTGGGTTCTGGCAGTTTTTTAGATCTTTTGGATTAGATGCAATTCAGGTTGGTTTTTTAAGACTAAATAAAATACAGAATAGAGAACTGTCAATTAATATTGCATTTTTATGATGCTGCGGTCAAAATTTGAAAAGCTGCCAGTAATATAGAAATTTTAAACACCTTTCTAAACAATAATTTCATATGTCTTTATGTGATTGGATGTGAATTTTTTGCTGTTTTTAAAATATTTTGGTAATTGTTACTAAAAAGAAAAACCTGCCAGACCAACAACCTTGAGACATTTGGTCTGTTGTCTGGTGTGGTAGAACAACAGCAGCCAAAATAAAATTCAGCGTGACCCCTTAAGGTTCACTTTAAGACTAATGATCATCTTCTATGATCCTTTTTATCAATGCTTTTATTGGCGAGTGAGTTTTCACTCCAACACAGGTGGTGACCTTGCTTCGATCTCCCTCTCGATTGAGTTGACATCAATTGTCATGGAGGTGTTAAATTATGTCTTCAGCTCAGCTCTGAATTTCACTGGACCATGAAAATGATCACTGACAGTAGTTAAACTATTTAATTAGTCTTCTACAATGTAAACAATTAATGGTAATAGTTTAAAATCTAACATTAACACACCTGAATATTTCAAGATGAGTTAAGCTTAAGACTCTGCATTCTACACTGAACTCTGGTAGAGCTTGAATCAAAAGAACTGATTGATGAAAATATACTAAAAAATGTTATACATAGCAAAGAAGCACATATTGAAGACAGTCATGCATTCACTGTAAATTTCTAAACACACAAAATGTAGTTTTACAAGATGACCAATAATGTTTATCAAGAAAATTTAAATGAATATAAAAGAACACTTTGCATGAAACAGTTTTGTGATACTATAACAGTGATAATAGCATATTTATATATAAGTGCCATTTCCTCAAAGTTCAATCATGGCACTTTACACAAGAATACATGTAAAAAAGATAAAAACAGGCGCATTTATGAACAAATATATAAAATAAAAGTTAAAGTGTCAAAAGGGCCAAGTATTTGAATGTTTCTTAACAGAGTTGATACTGTCATTTCCAATGAGATTTCATCTATCAAGGCCACTCAAACAATTTTTTTTACTAAACTAGCCAATCGTGAGTTGTTTTGAGAACAATGAAATTGCTACAATTCTTTTTTTACCAGTCATATTTTTATAGGATTACAGAAGTAGGAAATTCAAATTGTTAAATTTTGTTTTCTGTTAAGATAACTGAATGTCCAAAATTGTGTGAATTACATTGTTCTCACTTTAATTCATGATTGGCTATACTGAGTAGAAATTTGTCAGGGAGACCTTTCTGTACAGTCGACTCCTGTTAACTGGAACCCGCGGTAACTCAAACCTCACGCTAACTCGAAGTAAATTTGTTTTCCCTTCAGGTCATTTTCTTTAAAATTTTACCCTCAATAACTCGAGCCTTTTTCCATTTCCCTTGAAGGTTCGAGTTATTGAGAGTCAACTGTAGTTGCATTGTAAAAACATGTTGGTGAGCTCAGTTTCAAATGATAAAATTTATAATAAAATTAAACTTTAAAATGATTAATGCAACCAGGTCTTTTCAGCTTTTTTCCACAAAATTATCAACTCAGTTGGCATTTTACAGGATCCATTTTTCATATTTTAATGAGTTTAGTCCTGTCTATATATTATTTCAGAATAATAAATAATTTTATTGGCTGCAAGTACAAATGCTATAATACTATAAGAAGTTGTTTCAATTTGGGGATTTTGATGGTGCTTGGAACAAAGGGTAGGGTTTTCAAGCCATTTTTGTATAGATTTTTTTAACAGTTTGGTCAGAAAATGGGACTGTTGATTTTAGAAGAAACTATGGAATGTGTCACGTGATAGATATTTTGAAGCCTGTTCAAATGTTTGCATCAAAAACTCTCAAAGGAAACTTATTCTTGGTAGCTGAGGCTCCTTTAAATTAAATCAAACACAACGCTCATTGTTATAAGCTGTAGTAACGACAGCACGTTATCCAACCCATTTTTTTTTCAGGTATGTATGCAGTCTGTGGTTAATCAGTGGTAAACTAAAAATTATTCCGATCAAAGTAAAAACCAGAAGGGACTGATGTAGCAATAACAAGAGTAGTTTCTTCTTTGTATTTGTAGATCAGATGGGTTTGGAAAGGAGTTTGAAAAGGCCAGTGTAATGGGGCATAATTAGTTTCCAGGTGCGTAGCTGCCTGGGGGGGGGGGGGGGGGTTCTTAGGGTAAAAGTGATAGGGATGCTTGTCAGAAAAATTACCCTAAAAAAAACCCAAGCAGTGAAAAAATCTGACTGAAAAAAATACCTTGCTGTGCAAAATGACCACTAAAAAATACCAAAAACTGATAAAAGCACTCTTCTCTCTTTGCTTGTGATGTCGGAGACCCCTTAAAAATACCATTCCAGATGTTTCTCTGACAACCCCTAAAAATACAACAAGCATCCCTATCATGTCGACATGTGGAGAACCCCCCCTCCTAGGCCTTTGAGCCAGTAAGCCCAGGCTTACAAACTTTTCTTGACATATTTATTATTTGAACATTTTTCCCATACATTTAGTTTTCTCATGAAATTATTATTCATAAGCCTATTCTTAACCCTCCAACCCTGCCGCTCTTGTGAAGTTTGGAATGGGCTTACAAATCAAAAATGGCCAACTACACTCCTGGTTTCTCCAACATGGTTGCAGCACTCCTGTTCAGACAGAAGATAGATGGTTTTGACTCATTAAATATTATCCCAAAACCTCGATTTTTAACATTCAGTAAAGATTTTCTCAATTTGGAAAAATAAAATATTTAATAATTAGAAAAACATGATCGCACAGAGTATATGACACAAATTTCAAATATAAACAGCAATTTTACTAGGGAAGCTTCTCATTCATACCACTGTAAAAGAGCACTGGCATTCATCTATAACACAGGAACAGTAAGGTTGTTTTAAGTGTTAAATGCCTTCATCTGATCAAAATGAGGACTGTAGGGAAATAGAGGATTTCTCTGGTTTGGGTGTTCTGTGCCAATGCTTTTGAAATTGAAACACCTGATTATCTAATTGGTTAAAAATGTTTGAAAATAATTAAATAAGACTGAACTGTTCATTGATTCCACTTGGGGATAAAGTACTAAGAATAAACTTAAACTCAAATTACCAAATAAAATAAACCCAGCAACTCGACAGATTTGATAAAACTAACTTTGGATGAATGAGTTTGGTTAGAAGGCAGACACTGAGCATTGGCCTTTCATCAGTGCAAATTGAAATGGGTAATTGTGAGGGAATGTTAGTTATTAGTGTATATGAACAATAAAGGGCTTTAAATACTGCAAAATAACCAATCCTTCAGGAATATGCCCAAGTTGAAGGTCACTTCCAACAAACAAGGTACAAAGGATTTGCATACAAATTATTGACGATAAGTGAAGTAAATCATGTTTTAAGTTTATGCAGTAGTCAAAACTTGTACTTTGAACGCAGTTTCAAAAACTAAATTAACTACACTTTAATTTTGAACATAATAATTTCACATGGTCTACTATCACTTGTCTATAATTAAAGAAACAAGTCTGGGCAGATAAGAAACAAAGCTTTCGTACTTATTCCAAAAGATTAATTAGCTTCAGCATAAACTCTGCTCGCTATGAATCCCCTAACAGATGTTTTCTCACTTCACAAGTAAAGTACTTGAAGTTGAGCTACATACCTTCTTCAGTTTCCTTTATAATTTTTCGATTTAAAACATAGATAGCTTTTTATTCCCAAACCACTGGCTGAAGCATTTATGCACCAGTGAACTCAACAACAACAAGATATTGTGCTGTGTTTATGACTTTCTTCATATTCAAATTTCTGCCGAGGTGTTTGGGCAGGTCTTCACAAATAAGCCGTTTCTTTAAAAAAAAAAGTATTCTTAGAAATGATACATTTAGTTTATTCAGCAAATTTCTCAACAGAATGTGCAATAATTAAAGTTATTTTCCTTAATTCTGTATTTTATACAACAAAAGGCACAACACCAGCTCTTAAAAACTTATTTATTCAAATAAGATAAAACAGCAGCTCCAAGGAACATTTTCTCTTCTTTGATCTTTTATATCAAATAGTTAATTCCCTAATAACATACACAAATATTAAATTTCAATATAATTTGTCATCTCCAACAAATAGAGATGGAAAGTGGACTTTCAAGATACTTCACTGCAAATCACAGTATCTTAGAATCTCATTTCTATTTACAATCTGTATATTAATTATTTCTTCAGAGCTGAATTATTTGATAAATGTAGCACTTGCTGTACGGCAAAACTGTTTTAAGTACCTTCTTTAATAGAATACTTTAAATATATGCGCACCTGTTACTATTATAACTTACAGTTTGTAAACTCATTCCTGGATGTGCTTTTTCGTCTCTACACAAACAGTTATCACTTCTTGCAAAAAATATCCTCGTTTCTCTATCAAAGTTAGCCTGATCAGAATTTTAGTTCTAAAAACTGACTTTACTATAAAAACATATAAACTGTTGAAATGTATATGTACTTCTTGTGTTAAAGACTACAGCAGCAAACATACAAGACCTATTTGCCGCAATAAATAAAACTTTTTCTACAAAATCTTTATGCAAACTGTACACACTCCGTAACGGTAAGAATTCAGCTTTCATGAAATGAGCAAAGCGTTGTCACTTTCACTATCTAATTTCTGAAACCTTTTTTACATTCTTTTGTCTTTAAATACTGTTTTTGCAATAATAATAGTACCCAACTAGCGCTATGATCCCACCAGAATCTGCATAACTTGGTCTAAATCATCGAACAAGTTTTCTGAAGTCCTTTCGAACTTCAGACTGTCGACACATCTTGAAACGCTGTGGCATATATTGAATGCATTTGCACAGAGTTCCTCGATCTCGGCAGGAAGCATCGAAGTCCCAAGATCGAAGTCGTAAAGCGAAACGTCCACATCACTAAAAACAACTTCTTCGTTAAGTTCCAAACCGAGAAGGTTACCAGCTGCGAAGTCTTGACGATACGAGGTTTCGGCAACGCGTGTTTGGTCCATCTTCTTGTTTGAATTATCAAGGCTACAACTTCTGTTTTCTTCGCTACCTGTGAAGTTATTCAACGTTCTTTGACGATCACCACTTTCGCCAAATCTACACGCTTGGAATTCAAGCTCTTCGGTTATTTTTTCACCCAACATATTTAACTCAAACTCAAAATCAACGAACTTTGAAGAAGAATCGTTCGATTGGCGTGATGGCGTGCAACACGGATTAACGTCCAGTTCGATGGAGGCAGTTCTTTCAGGTCTGGCCAGTTCCGTTCTGCAAACCGTTTGTTCATTGCCAACAGAACCGAATCCTGGCCCACCACAAATCTTTCTCTCTTCTTCAATCTCCCTTTCAATAAGCTTTACTGTGTTCGCAATAAGAACTGTTCTGCACAGCACTGGCTCGCTGGCGCAGCAATTTCGCTGTAACTTGCAGATGGAAATATTAAAAACTGTTTGTCGCTGATGGCAACGAAGTTCACAGTCTCCATCGCTCAACTTCCTTTTTACACCGTGTGTCGCTCGAATCTCCACCATCCTAACGAAAGAGAAATTACTGTTAAAACAAACTTGAAGTAAGTGGAATTTTGACTAGTGGTGTAGTTTTTTCAGAAAGATTTTGGCAGTCTTTGGAGAACTCAACCCCAAATATGCGAAAAGATTCTCACATCACCAGACTAAAATTGCAACACATACCCGTGCGCTCGCTATTCATGATCGAGAATTAGAAGAGATTATCAAGGGTTTCACTAAAGCAAATCATCAGACATGCAGTGAGTGAAGCACCCGAGATATGGGTCTTAATGCCGCGTTAGAGAAAACTGGAGCAAATTTTTTTCTCAGAACCGCAACAGGTAGATTAAAATATGAAATATCCATAGAACTTTCAACTCACCGAATTTTAAAAGTTTTCGACGGGACTTCTTGAAGGACACTTGCCACTTCTTCCTAGATCTGCTCTCCCTTACAATCGAGGTGACTTCCAGTTATTCAGTGATACGAACAAACGTAGTTCTGGCGCTAAATTTGCCACTCACAAACATTTGACACCGGCGAAACCACTGTTATTGACGGTTCTCGAAAATTTCACCGCTTCAAGTTCAACAGGCCATGGCCTCAGCGCAGCCCTTTGACGTCACGCACCATATATGGTGCGTTTTGACAACCGAAATTGACAAGCCTGTCAATTTTTAGGACCAGAACAAAAAGCGAACGAAGCTATGGACTTCCGGTTACTTGGATGCGTGACAGCACGCACTTGGTTCTCGTCGTGAACAATGCAACAGCTTTCCGAGTCTGGGCAATCACGAATTCCAAACTTCCGTAAATCCCCACGAATTTTCTTTATTTCTTCAAAGAAATGTGAATATTTCTGACCGATTATACAGAAACTTCGAGCATTTCACATGCAAAGTCGCCAATGTTTTGCCGGAAGTGGTGACATTAGCAGAATGGCCCGCGTGCTATGTAGCAACTGCACGTTCCATAATTTGAACATGGGCAGTGGTAAACGCGGGGTTTGAAAACCTGGTTGGATTCGCCAAATGGCAGAATAATATGCATTTATCAACATGCAATGATAAAAGTATCAGCCTATCGTCAAATATGTTGTCTTGTATCTTTGATGCCCTCGCTTTATCGAGTATTTCTCCTTTTTACCCTCGTTCAACATCAGCTAAACCGTCGCCATTTGACTCTTTTTGAATATCTCACAGTGCACAGTACAGTATGTGTTTCATGCTTCCCACAGAGAAGCCCCAAGTTCTACGCTGCCCACAGAAAACACCTGAACTAGCAGTATTGAAAACAGTCGGGAACCGGAGAAAAAAGAGACTTACTCGATAATTGATAAAGTGAGGTATCAAAGACATAAGTTAATTTGACGTTTATTGCTGTACACACTTTTTTAAATAAGAACGAGGCTCAAATCACCCAAAATTTTATTAAGAACAACTTGAGAACAATCTCAATTTTTCTCACCGCCAAATTGCATCAAGTTTCGAGAAAGTTTTAAACATAGTATTTTTTCTTGCACTCAAATTCACTGAAACTGCGTGTGGTTTACATGTGCTATTTTAAGTTGCAAAGCAACGGCGAGAAAAATTGCAATGGAAATCGCAACAAAAATTACATCAAAAGTTGCTAACGGGCCTTGAAGCTGGGAAGACTCGGAGCTACTGATGTTTCAAGACGAAATACTAAAATTCGTTACTTAAACCGAATCAGTAATAATACGCCAAGGTTTTAATGTTTTCGCAACATATATTTTCATACATAAATGTAAAACTGATTGCTAAAAACTAACCAACTCTACATCTTGTGTTGTGATCAATTAAATGTACAGGATTAAATCTGTGTTCCGTTCAATGAACGCGTATTTCCAACGTCCAAACAGATTGGAATTGGCAACCTGACTCTCGAGATGAAGAGTCATCTTCGGTACAATATTGTAGAATCTATGAGAACAAAATTAAGAACAACTTGAGGCTGAAAAATCCAAAAAATTCAGAACAATGAATCTCGGCCAAAATATCCGGTTCTTGTTAAAAAAAAGTGCATATGTGTTGGCGAAACTGTTCACTCGTTTTCATTAAGTAATAATCCCATACTTGCTACTACTCACGATTTGATGCGCGAGAAAATACGACTCTGGTCTTTTAAAAAATAGTACATTAATAAAAAATGAAATTTTCACGTAAATTTGATCGCACAGCCTTGTAATTGTATGAGCGCCAGAATCGAAGCGGTCAACCTCCAAACAGTTTATGCATGCAAGGCCGACGGAGTAGGGGAGCATGCCGCTGGAACCCCCGCAGGAAAAAGAACTTGCGCGCGAATTTTTTTCTCCGCCCCCCCGATTTCTCCGAGCTTCCGCCGGCCCTGTTATGGCACAAAAATAAGGCCAACCAGAGAATTAAAACCTAATAGTAACAACAAACTTATTATTTTAATGACGATGATTTTTATTTTATTAATCTCAATAGACAATATGAGAGTCGCTACGTTCTTTACTGAAAAGCACGATTGTAAAATTTCTAGTTATCCAAATACTGATGTTTCAATATTAAAAACGTTTTGAGTGACTTTCTTAAGCGGTTAAACAACATCAATTGGTTTGATGGTACACTCCGATCCGAATCTCTCGAGTCTGGTTCTTGACAAGGAAAATTTAAATCAAATCAGTTTCCATTGGCAAGTGACGTCAGAGTGAAACGGATTGTTCTAGAGCACACGCCCAGCCGCCCATGCTCGTCCCGCCATTTTCAAACGCCAGAACCTGTCATCAGAAAAGGCACGTGGTCCGCCTGTCGTTCAAGAAATTCGTTGACGTCATCCGTTCTTTTGTGAATACTTCAACTTTGAGATCAACAGTATCATTGGGTATCTCTTAAGGGGTTTCTCTCAGCACCAACAATCTTGAAAGATTTTTCTCATATACTTGACGATTCACTCTCTTGGGAGGCAAGTAGCCAGCCGGACCACGGTAACAAAACGAATCCACCGGCCCGACAAAAATTCACCGGCCCATCATAATTTTTTTTTAAAAAATTAATCTAAATCGTGTTTGAAAACTTAAAATATGTATTTTAAATGTGTCAAACGCTTAACTAGTCTTCTAAAAGGTGAGGCTCTCCTTGTCCCGTAATGAACGTCTCCCTAAGTAACAAATCTACGATGCATATCCAATGATCGCGTTGTATGTCCTTTATCACACAAAATTGATAAGAATCATAAAGAACACAAATATCTTAAAAGGTTCCAAAAAATTTATCTCTGGTCCAAAGTGAGGTTCACATCGTAAAAAACAACACTTGACGAGTTCCGGTACTTTACAATTACGTTACAAAGGTATTTGCTTACAATATAAACTCATTGGTATCCTGCACAAATGCGTGTCTTTTTTCTGAAAAACGTACAGGCCAGACAGGCCGAGGCCTACTCTGGCACCCAAAGTCGCCGTAACTTGAGGCGATCTAAGGCGACTTAAAGCGATTTAAGGCAACTTAAGGAAAAATCATCCCCAAAACCTGTACAACTTTGTGCGATTTAAGGCGATTTAAGGCAACTTTAGGGGAAATCCTGCCTCAAAAATCTGCAACTTTGTGTGTTTAACTTAAAGTGATTTATGGCGACTTAAGGAAAAATCACCCCCAAACCTGGGCGACTTTGTGCGACATAAGGCGACTTTGCGCAACTTATAGCAAAGTCATTCCCCAAACTTGGATAACTTTGTGCGACTTAAGGCGACTTTGAGTCCTAAAGTAGGCCAAGGCCGGTGCTTCGTAATCTACCGACCCGAGGTGAAACTTGGCGGCCACTGGTCGTCGGGCCGGCGTTAGTTTCCATCTCTGTAGTACACAAGGCACAAATTTAATTTTTCACTTGTCTGTAACTGGTAATCAAAATAATTTTTAGAATGTGTCAGTTTTAAAAGGGCTTGGCAGGTTTATGTATTCCTGAACCGCTGAAATAAATTATAAATTAATGGTAAATATTAGTTTTCTTAAGTTTGAAACCAACACTACTGGCGGGGCGTGAACCCTACATGCATTAGTTTTAAGTATTTCATATGACGCTGATATATAGGGATAAATCTGTTGTTTGTCATAAACATTTTAACCAAAGATTCTAGTACTGCATACAGCTTCAAACTATGAAGCAAATTATATTTCAATTTCCATTTACAGGACAATTAATGAATCATAGATTACAGTCATTTTATACTCGTATCCAAAAAAATTCGAAAATAAAGTAAAAATAAATTAAGCCCCATTTACACTGCACTCGATTTTTGGTACGGCATGGATAAAAATGGAAACCGTTTTTATCCGTGCTCAGACTACCTATTTAGGAAGTTCTTGTAAAATTGGCACGGGTGCCATTTTTATCCGTGCCGTACCAAAAATCGAGTGTAGTGTAAATGGGGCTGAAGTTTCTGCAACTGTTTATACACAGAATAACTTTAATAAATTATTTGTTCCTTAATTTCATTTTATCCTTGTCTGGATAACTATTGTTGTAAAATAAATGAAATGTGTATAAAAATAATTATGAACACTGATGCAGAGGCAATTTTAAAATTGCTGTTATTTTTAAAGAGGGAGCATGTTGTCATATTCCGAACCAGGCTCAGCTATCAAGCACGAGTCAGTGTCCAGCAAGCTACTTTGTTTCAATGTACAGTATCGGTCGTCGCCACCATGGAATGTTGTATTGCTCAACCTGTGTATTTCATTGCAAATCAAATCTCTAGTTCCGTCACTGGGATATTTTGTTCCTCGAAATTAATTCAGATTTGTGTCTCGAAAGACAATATTTGCTCCTTGAGGAGAGTTCATCGTTTCTCGAAGAAAATATTTTGTCTCAAAAAGACAAAATTTGTTCCTGAAGGGAATTCATTGTTTCCCGAAAAAAAAATTCGTTTCCTGAAAGGAAAAATGGGGTTCGAGTTGCTAGATCCTGCACATAGAGCAATTCAAAAGGCCAAGCTGCACATGACATATTACGCGGCCACCACCGCCGTCTTTCAAACACCTCCGCGATTCAGAGAATCGTGAAAATCATGTTTAAACCTTTCAAAAACCCGAAAAACTCTTTGGGAGAAAACACTGGACACATTATGTATCGATCAATTCGAAACTTCAACATCCCCCCCGGGCAACCCCCGGGCATTTGAACTTTTGAAATCGCTGTTGG
>JANSTQ010145350.1:0-12372 GCA_026167885.1 Bergia puertoricense
TCAAGACATCTGGTGTTTACCGCGAACTTTTTAGCAAACACGCATTCAGCAGTAAACCCATTTATTTATTACATTTTCAGTGAAGAGTACAGAAAAAGTTTCAAGGAGATGTTTTACCTCTTTGCACGTTGGAGCCATTGTTGTAAGACACATGGCCACTCAGGAATAACGGATGCTGATATCCATTACGCAGTAGGAACAGCAGCTTCAAGAAAAGTAGCAGTATTATCAATGAGAGTTTTTATCGAATAAGATTACAAAGAAACGTTTGCCATCGTGACAAAAGGGCAATCCATACCGTACTTACACAGATTTAGTGCTTTTAAACATCAGTTGAAGCGTTTTGTATTTTCTCCCTATTTTTTATAAACTCTAGCGTTTCCCTTTTGTCAGTTTTGGTAGGCATTTTTAGCTGTTTAATCTGTAAAGATATGTTTTTGTTTATGATTATGATTATTAGTAGTAGTAATAGTAGTAGTAGTAGTAAATGGAATTGGATTGGCCTTCATACCAATTAATATTTTCCAATCTTTCTTATTCTTGTTAAAGAAACAGTTAGTAATAAGAGACATTCACAAAAAGTCAAAAATTTCACGAGAGGTTATCTTTATTACCCTCGATGTGGATGTTACACGCTGATGATAACGCAGACTATTCAGTTTACAAATCCAACCAACGGTGTCACTCTTGTTGTCAGAGTAATCAGTATTTAAACGAGACCACTCGATTAGATTTTGTATTCTTAAAAAAATAACCGTTACATGAAGCTTGAAGCAACACAAACGTTTCTTTTCAATAACTGAAAAAAATCGATTTAAAGCCAACAGAATTGGCATGTAATGCAATGGAAGGTCTGAACCCAGTTGAGTCTAAGTTAATAATTGGTCGATCGTCTAGGTTGGTGTATTCTTGAGAATAGTTGTTGGTTGTGACTGACGTATGTAGTTGGTTGATCACCCGTGTAAGTGCAGTCCTGAGAAAGAATTGTTGGTTGCGACTGACGTTCGTAGTTGGTTGATCGTCAAGATTGGTATATTCCTGAGAAGGACTGTTATTGGTTGTGACTGACAATGGTAGTTGGTTGATCGTCCTGGTTGGTGTAGTCCGATGAGTAAGTAAGTAAGTAACAATTTGCTTTATTGACATAACCATTACAGTATTGTCAAAGGTCAATATAACAGGAACAAAAGTATTCCAAAAAAGAAAAACAACAGTTAAAATACAGTAGGTCTGTACAATAAATATTTTAAGAAACAGATATTGCTCGTGTTTTAAAGCAATTATAGAGAAACAAAGCAATTTCTTCGTAACAATCTGAAACGACCGAATTTAAAATAATTAAGATTATTTCCTCTGGTGATAAAGATGACATGTCCTTTTTCACTTCAATTTTAAGTGTTTTGTATATGTTCTCTCTCAGAGCCATGTAAGTTGCACACTATACATATACTTCTACATGTTTAATACAAATTGGACACGTTCTTTGATCACGCAATAATTTAGGGATTTCATATCTTCCTGTTTCAATGATAAGAACATGACTACTTACTCGTAATTTACATAATGCCTGTTTTAATTTCTCGTTTCTTAATGACATTCAGGTAGCGTTCAGGATTATATGAAGTTTTAATTTTGGAATATAACTGAAGCTTCAGTATATCTGGACTTCATAATCTTTATATAGTTTTCTGTAAATTTCGTTTGCTTAAAGATATTATTCTTGAAAATTGTACAATCTTTGTAGTGAATCAACATAGGGATGAATACTTGATGGCCCTTTTTCCAAAATTGGTGCGATAGAACAAAGGCTTGCTTTGCGATAGCGTTGTCATCTAAATCACAGAGACGATACCAATACTTTAAAGTTTGTTTATCAATTGCTAAATTGAAAGGAAATCTGCCCATCTCCGCACGGCACATAAGATTAGAAGCTCTTTTGTTTAAAGAGAAATAGTTTTTGCAGAAACGGAGGTGAACTTTCTCTGTTGACGTCTTGTCCCAAAATCAATCTTGTTGTTAATTCCCCACATTTCAGCATTGTATGTGAAAATTGGCATAATCATAGTGTCAAATTATGTGAAGGTAGACGTGATAGATTAAACCTCTTTTGAAAAGCTCCCATTGCAAATTAAATTTTTCTCTTAAAAGTTCAACATCATCAAAAAATTCGCCATTTGATGTTATTTTAACACCCAAGTAAGTATATTCAGACACTACATCAATAGAATTTTGATTGAGAAAGAATTTATGGTTATGTGACTTCCTTAACTTCTTTTGAAATACAACAACTTTGGTTTTCTGTAGGTTAACTGTTAGTTTCCAAGAATTACAAAAATTAGTTAAAATATTGATTGCGTTTTGTAGGTCTGTTGAAGTCTGCGATAGAATTACTAGAAAGAAATATAAACTAAAAAGAAGTGGACTCTTAACACAACCCTGACGCACACCTTTACTGTACTTAAAAGACTGAGTTTGATAATCATTAATTTTTATGCTACATGTAGAATTTTGATACATACTTTTTATGAGATCGTATGTGTTTCCAGTAATATCAGATTCAAGAAGTTTATATAATAATCCCTTATGCCATACATTATCGAAAGCTTTCTCTAAATCAACAAACAAGAAAATGTTTTCCTTCTAGATGAATAAGTTACACGATGATCAATCAAAGTTTCAAGCGTAAACAGGTGATCTGAAGTTCCAAATCCTGATGTAAAAACTATTTGGTTCTTACGAAGAGGTTTATGATAATTTTGTACTCGCTTATTAATTGTAGAACAGAAAAACTTGCCTAAACAGCTAGAAACACTTATTCTCCTGTAGATATTCGGGTCAGAAACACAACCAGATTTAAATATCGGAATGATCAAACCATTACACACCACTGGCTAGGATAAATGCTTGAAGATAGTATCAAGGACTGTTGTTGGTTGTGAATGAGTTCGTAGTTGGTTGATCACCCAGTTAGATGTAGTCCTGTATGAGATGTACTGTTGTTGGTTTGATTGATCATCCAGATTGGTGTAGTCCTGAGAAGGGCTGTTATTGGTTGTGACTTATGTTTCCACTACCTGTGTGGAAGTCATCTTCAGATTCATCTTCAGAATTACGACTGTAACGAAATATTTAACCCTAAGACCATAATTTACATAAGAAAAGGAAAAAGAAATAACCTGCTGTATACATTAATGCCTTGAATTATTACGCATCAGTAGTTTCGACTGACTTTCATTTTGCGAAGTCGCAAAGACTCACGGGATTGGGGCTTGTCACCCTTGCATGTTTTGCCTCAATTTCTGGCTTTTCGCGACCAGGTTTGTCCTCAAAAGTTGGCTTTGTGAAGGTCGTTAGCATTGCTGGCTTAAAACAGAAAATGACTCTGGTAAGGGCTCTGACGAGGTTTGTCCGAAAAAGTTGGCAGAAAAAAGAAGGAACATCAGTAAAAACAGTAATAAAATGTTTAACTCCTAATAACAACAGCTGGCTTTGTCCAGCTATGGTCTGAATAGTTTTTTATTTCATAAATTTTGGCAATCTGAAAAATTGTCATCAATGAAAATAAGAAACATATTAAAAAATTGAAATCTGAAGTTTATATTTTTGATTTGATATCTGTTTGTGCTTAAGACATGTAAGAGTTGACTTTGAAAGGAATCATTTTTGGAAAGTCGCTGTCTCAAACATCAATGAAAAATCGGCCTGACTTCAAAATGTTTTTGAGGAGACCGGATAAAGAATTTCTTTTACCCCCGAAGTTACTGATAGGAAAACGTTAACATTTGTAATATTAGTTCTATTGATATTTTTTCAAATGAAAGTCTCTAACCTCTTGGGTTTTTTTCCAATGTTTTTTCGACAAAAAGAGCTAGATACGCATCTACTGTAATTTTGAGTTTTTACTTGCCGCCAAGATAATTTTTGATTGTACAGAAGACAAGAAATTGTTTCCCATAAACAATATTAACACAGCAACTGATCATCAGCAGGACTCCTAAATTCTACAATCAATTTCAGTACCAAGACCAACGACGGAACATTTAAAGTGGAGCCACGCAATAAGTGAGCAATTAAAAGTAAATTCTAAAAAGTTAAGGACTTCGACAAAACATCTCTTAGACATAAAGGAAGAACGTGATCTCTTTGTTCGGTTGGTGAGTGTTCGCGATGGTGATGACTTTTTTCGGTCTTTTCTTCTTTCACATCCAACTCATTATTGGTTATGATGACGTTGCTCTCCAGCTTGTCCTTGTACCTGGTCGCTGACGTGAAGAGCTTTGGTGTAGGGGAAGATATGCCGATATCAAACGTGCTTGAGTCGTCTTTCGGATCGATAATCACCTCCACCCGCAACCCCCATCCACCAACCCTGAGTTTTCCGAGTGAACACACTCACACGACATGGGAGGATGAGTTGTGGTACTTCCGGGTGTAATCCCTGTTTTCTCCGAGCACGAACACGTTCACCCCGCCAAGACTGCCGAAGCTTGAAGAGGTGAAGTTCAAATCGCTCTTCGTGGGGATGAACCTGTACATGTCACCTCGATCCACATTTCTCGTCATCGTAGAATCCTTTCCATCCACATATCTCTTTGTCGCTGAGTCCTTTCCATCCAAGTAGCTCTTGCATGTCGCGTCACTTCCCGCGACCGGGTTTGGCAACCCTTCGATTCGGAAGCCCTACACCGAGACACCCTTGCTGAAGACGTTTTGTGTCATCTCAGCAGGTTTCCGCTGAGAGGAAAGGAAACGAACGGCTCACCACGTCCCCACCGTTCGAGGGGTCAAGATCTGCCACGTCAGCGACGGAAGGGCGCGTCAAAGTCTCTAGCTGAGGTGGGTGTGAACACGGCCTGGGGGTCTTTGAGGACCGGATGGTCCTGCCGCTCCTGTATTTCGTTGAACGTGTGTGCGTCCATCACAAGCGATGAGGACCACTACACCCCAGAGTTAGGTATGTTAGCATAGATGGCTGATGAGGTTTATCTGCGCACAGAAAAGTCTCCCACAAGTGGGACAAGCGTGTGTGGCTGCTGATCTGTCATTGACTGCCCGCTCCCTGCGCCTACGCCGCCTTTTCTCAGCAACAGACTTGCGTTTCGCTTCAGCGTGGGTGCCCCCCGCAACTGATGAGTCCCGCCAAATTGGACGATCTTCCGCGACATACTCCAAGTCTCTAGATCTATTTGAAGAGATTTCAGTGAGACCTTAAGTGTTTCCTTGAAGCGTTTGCGTTGGCCATCATGCACTTGCCTTTCCACAATTCTCCGTACAACAGTTGTTTCGGAATGCGATCATCAGGCATTCTGTAGACGGGTCCTGCCCATTAGTCTGGCCTGGTGCTGAATCAGGAGAGCATGGACAGAGGGCAACCTTGCGGTGTCGAGAACTTCTGTGTCTGGGATTTTGTCCTGCCAAGTTATCTTCGGGATCTTGCAAAGACAGTTAAGATGGAAGTGATCTAGCTTTCCTGCATGCCAGTTGTACACTGTCCACGTTTCAGAGCCCTATAGGGGAGTTGGCATCACCTACTGCTTTGATCCCGGTTGTGACGCTAAGTCCGGATCCTCTACGTTTCCAAACAGTCGTGCGAAGTACAGAAAGTCGGACCTGACTGTTGATAAGCAATTGTTCATTGAAGCGTGCTAGAGGTATAACAGAATGCTTGAGAAGCACAGGACCAGCTACTACAAAGATAAGATCGAGCAAGCTGATAGTAACAAACTTTTTGGACTTGTCGAAGTTCTGTTTCAGAAGAATAACAAAGAATTACCGTCACATATATCACAAGAAGTTATCGCAGAAGAGAACAATAATTTTTTCCTAGGCAAGATTAGACATATCAGGGCGTAACTTGAAGCGCACAAGGCAGAAATGACGACAAAGGTCACGCCTCAACGGTCAAGCCTGTTGACCAGTGAGTTTAAAGAATCTTTCCACCTGCTCGCTAGATTCCACACCAACACGCGTGATCAAGAATCATTTGGAACTCCTGACTCCTCTGATAGGGAATATTATTAGGTCATCTCTTTCTGACGGTGTGTTTCCAAATAGGCTGAAGTTAGATTACGACTGAAGAAGCATGACCTAGACAAAGATCTATTGCTAAATTTCAGACCGGTGGCCAATATTGCCTTTCTTAGCAAAGTGATAGCGAAGACGGTCGCGTGTCAAGTGCACGCGCATTTGAATGCCAACAACTTATTTCCGTCTCTGCAATCAGCGTATCATCATTTCTGCTCCACCGAGACTGCGTTACTAAAAGCTCTCGATAATCACCAGGATGTTATACTGGTATTACTAGATCTATCGGCAGCATTTGATACCCTGGACCACAACATACTACTAACGAGACTAGAAATGGATTATGGCTTCTCTGGAAAATTGCTCTCGGGATGTGCTCAATCGATTATAATTGTCGATGCTATGTCCTCTCCACGATAGCTTGAACACGGAGTACCACAGGGATCGATACTCGGTCCCTTGCTTTTCACCCTTTACACGGCTCCGCTACAAAATGCTATATCTCGACATGACTTAAACCTTATGTTATATGCTGATGACACCCAATTGCATATTGCAGTAAATCCTAACAGACCGTTGTTGCTCACGATACACTGTGCCGATACATAGATGATGTCATTCTGTAGCTCACAGATAACATGCTATTGTGTAATCCAGGAAAAACTTTGGTCATCTACCTGATCTCTCGTTTTAATAGGCACCACAGTCTTCTGACAGAATTCCCAATGGCCAGTACCTCCATTAACGTTTCCGATAAGATGTGTAAACTGGGGGTAATCTTAGATAAGAAGCTGACTATGTCATCTCAGATAAACAGCCCTTGCAAGAAAGCAAGACTTGATATTAAGTAATTGGACACATGCGGAAGTACCTATCCCCAGAGAACATCGAGAGATTAGTAAACGCGTTAGTCATCTCTCGCCTGGACTATACCAACAGCACTCTATACGGGGTTCCAAAATACGAACTGGATAAATTGTGATAAACGCGTCCAAAATGCAGCAGCTCGATTGATTACCGGAATTAAGAAATCTGAACTCATAACAGGTGCACTGTAGGACTTACTGATTGGCTGCCAATAGAATATCGGATCTATTTTAAGATTCTTCTGCAGCCACAACCTATTGAAATCGGATTATCCTCAATTTTGCAGCAATACTCTAAGAACTTGAAGATTAGGCATATAAACATCAATAGCGCAGCGCGCTTCAAGTTCGTCGAGCTAAAAGTTCTTATCCTTGAAAGTCTGCTTGGTTATAATGATTAGTGAAACCAAGGTGGATCAAACTTTCCCCGTCTCCCACTTTTACATTAAGTGTTTTCGATATCGCAAAGACGGCAGCCGTTTCGGAGGTTTGTTTATCTATACCAGGAGAGAACTTATTGTGACCAGGGTAAACGACTTGGAGGGTAATAAAGTGGAACCGCTTGCCCTATGCGTACAGACCTCAAGGAGAGCGAAAAAGTTACTGGTTATCGGAGTATATAGGCCATGAAGCCTAACTAAGTTAATATGGTAGGACGAACTTAATAACATCTTGCTTCCGTCGTTCTACACAGCGATTTGAGGGAGTAATGATGATCGGAGATCTAAACTGTGATATCTTAGAGCCTGAAAAGGGTGCAAAAGAGGGCAAAACGTTTATGGTCTCACTAACTTAACCAAAGAACCAACAAGAGTAGCTATTGGTTCTAGCTCACTTATTGACGTAATTTTTACTAATAAGCCCCACTCAGCAGTTACATCAGGAGTGTTTGATCTTGGTCTTACTGATCACAACCTTGTTTACACTGTTTTAAAGCCACATTGTCCCACGTTCTGCCCAAGAACTATTATTAAACGTCGCTTTAAGCTGTACGATCCTGAAAATTTCTCATCTGATGTAAGTACTGTACCGTCTCATGTCGCACACATTTTCGATGATACTGAGGACGTTTGTTGGGTATGGGAAAAATTACTTTCCAGCGCTCTTGATGCGCATGCAGCTGTAAAAAGATCTACAGTTAAACGAGAGCATGTCCCGTTTATGAACACGGAGTTACTCGGCTCTATACGTTTGCGCAACAAACTGAGGCGAGTGTACTTTAGGGCCAAAGACCCAACTGATAGAGAGAAATATAGAGTGCAGTGTAATCTTACATCTTCTGTGAGACGCAAACTAATATCTACCTATATCCAGTCAAAGACTGTTGAGGCCAATGGGGATCCAAAGCAGTTTTGGCGAACCATATAAAAACCCCTCATGCACAGTAACGGGACTAGTAACAGTGGAACTATCCACATTAAGGAGGACGGTGTACTGGTAACTGAAAAGAGACAGGTTCCTGAGATTTTTAACAATTACTATTCTCTCGTTCAGAGCGTGTTGGAAGGCTATGATGATGGCCGGTAAGTTAAGGATTTCTCTGATCATCCAAGCATTATAGCAATAAAAGACAATCATCCAGTGGTTGAACAGTTCCAGTTTTATCCTGTTACTAAGGCTAAAGTTGAGTTGATCTTAAAATCGTCGGACTCAAACAAAGCTACAGGTCATGGCCAGATTCCAGCCCGGGCTCTGCGTGATTGCACCTCTGTATTAGCTGATCCATTGTCAGTTCTGATTAACACCTTAATAGACACTGCTTTTATAATAATAATAAGTATGATATTTTGTGAGGAAGCCCCAGTCACGCAACGGTGGTTTTCATGGGGGTCCTCAGAAATACATAATTATAAGTTAAAAGAGGAAAAATATAATAAAATAGATATAAAATAGAAGAGAACCAATAGAAGTTACAATAAACTGTTCAAAATTTGAAAAAGTAGTATTTGCGTTTATGCTAAAACTTAGATTATTAAATTCGTTTATAAAAAGATAACAAGATTGGTGTGTGCCCCAGTAGGTCTTTTCTTTCTGAGAAATGGTACGAAATACGAAACAACATCTATGGAACTTTCGTCGGACAGAGAGAAGCCTCCAGTTTGGATGTGTTACTGCATTTGAGCTTGAGGCTCTGTTCGGCCAATCCAGAACAAATATGGCTGCTTTGTTGTGTAGTACTTGGAGACTGTCCAATAGCGACTTGCTGTTTCTGTCTCCCCATACAATGTCAGCATAATCCAGTAAAGGAAAGATTAAGGAATTTACAAGAATCTCTCTCGAGTACTGAGGAAGTAAGTGTTTAATGCGTTGTAGAAGTCCCAGCCTCTGGGCCACCCTCTTTCGGATCGATTCCACATGATCTGTCAATGTAAGAGTTTCGTTGACTTTAACTCCTAGGTACTTGTACGACGTAACTTACTTAATCTCTTCCTCCTCGATCCTCAATGTTATACCTCCAAAGGACTCGAGACGTCTAGAATCCCCGATTAACGTGAATTTAGACTTGGAAGCATTGTTCAGCCATACCCGGATACGAGAAAGATTGTTATTTAATTTCTCCTCTAATTCGCCTGCACTTGGGGCAGTACAGTACAGAACAGTATCATCAGCAAACAGAGATGCTTGAGTGTGTTGTAAGCAATCAGGCAAATTATTGATGTATACTAGAAACAGTAGCGGACCCAGAACAGATCCTTGGGGAACTCCAGTTGAGATCGGCGTGGATGAGAAGTAGATTCGCCTACAACCGTCGCTGCGTTCTATTACAAAGGTACGACTTAAACCAGAGCAGGCAATCTGAATCAAAACTCAACGCAGCATGATTCACTGTGTCAAACCCTTTCTTCAAATCGAGATAAATAACACCAGATATGTTACCATGATTCATGTTGTTCAGCACACTGTCACAAAATTCTAACAGAGCGTGAGATGTGGACATCGACTGACGGAAGCCAAACTTGCGCACATAAAGAAGTTTTTCGCTCTGTAAATAAGCTTAAAATTGGGTATAAACAGCACATTCGAGAATTTTGCTTGCAGTGGGAAGGATAGAAATGGGCCTATGATTGTCACAGTCACTGGTGTCATCGCTTTTGAAGAGCGCTACAACTTTAGCTGATTTCCAGCTGTTCGGGAAACTGTTCTGATCAATGGATAAATTGATTAAGTACTGTAATACTGGAGATATCATGTCTGCTGAGTCCTTCAAAAGTCTGGCACTAATTCTGTCAAGCCCAACGGTTGGTTTTAAGGCTGCGCAATTGGTTAGTGATGAACTCAGTTTATGCTTGATTTAGCGAGAACTTGCTTTTTGTTTTGGGTTCAAACCGTACCCCTTCACCAAAAGGACATAGAGCATTTGCACGTTTCTGTCCAATTGTGGAAAAATGTTTCTTCGGCGCTTCAGCAATTTCCCTTGGGTGGAGAATAAATTTTTTCTTAATTTCAATCGCTTTAACTTCAGAGCAGTTTTTCGATGGAAGTGTTTGCTTGAGAGCTTTCCACATTTGGTTGCTGTCAGATTTGTTTTCTTCGGCCAAGTTGCGAAAGTGTTCCGATTTTAGGCGTCGGCCTTTCGTGATTTGAATAATTATGGAGCTTCTTATACATATTCCAATGATATGGGCTGTTTGAGACGCGAGCCTTTCGAAGCTGATAATCACGATCACGACGAACTTCTAGCAGTTTGTTAGTAACACAGGGGTTTTTGTAGCCGTTGACACGTTTTTTCTTTATCGGGGTATGACGATCTGCAACTTCTGAATATAGACGCTCCTAAAGGAGTACTGCATCACCAACCGACTCAGCTGTTTCAATAGTATGCCATGGGACATTCCTTAAATCATCTCGAAATTCGCTTTTGTTGTAGTTCTTGAAAGATCTAGTGCGTGCTGGTAATTTTGGAACACCACTTTTAAACACACAGAAGACAATACTGCAATCACTAATGGGTGTTGCAATGACTTCCTTTTGTATAACTCTGTGATAGTTGTTCACACAAATAAGGTCAATCAGAGTGCTTGAGAATTGGCATACCCTTGTTGGTGTTTCTATTATTTGCTTCAGATCATTGAGGACAAGAAAGGAGCGGAGCATTTGTTGTTGACCCTTTGTCTTTGTATTGGATTTCATGTTAACATTGAAGTCGCCGAGAAGAGCAATTTCAGCACTTTCCAGATTGCGAATGCAGTGATCTAAAGTCACGGTAGCATCAGCAGGCTTATAAACATGTCAAATAATAAAGGGCTTGCATTTTGGTGGGCAGCTTTCGAGCCAGATGCATTTTGTATCAGACTTCATTAAATCAGATCTTACTTTGAAGTTGACTCCGTCCTTGATAAAAACCGCTAATCCACCGCCTTGGCTTTTAGACCCCGGCTGACGGTCTCTGCGAGGTGTACCCTTGTATGTGTAATTCCTTGTTTAGGATGTCCGCAGTAAGCCGTGTATCTGATATTCCCGGAATATCTAGCTAGTGATACTGATCAGCGGGTAATTCTTTTATTTGGTGAAGCTTGTTATATAAGCGATTGACATTCAAGTGACCAACTCTTAGTCCACGTAGTAGTTTAGGTATGAGTGTTCTGATCTTGCGATCTCCCGGTAGATCTTGCAATTAAGTAGACGATGAATTAGCTGTTATGCAGTTAACGTCTTCGGTGCAAATGTCAGAAGCCATAGGAAATAAGCAATTAGCGCAAAACCATGTCGACCTTGAGTTACAAAGGCTAGCATATTCGGTATTCGACATGTCCATGCATTTCGCATGATACCACACATCACATTCATCACATTGAATCGCCTTCTGGTTTCTTCGACAAGTTTTAGAGCACAGACCACAGAGATCTTTAGTTGGTCCGGGGTTTTCACTCACATCTCCAGCAAGCAGTATAAAATAAGAGGCTGTCAGAGTTGCGTTTATCAGATAGATTCCTGGTTTCACTTTGCAAGATGGCGGGTATCGTGAGTCGCGTGAATGTCGAGAACAATCAATATTGATTGGAAAATGAAAAGATTGCGGCCACGTGCAGATTTTCCTACTACGTGCTTCTTCTGCTTTTTATTGCCTTAGAGTATCATGCCCAAGTCTCTAAAGCTTCACTGACTACTGCAACAGTGCAGGGATTTCAGATGGCTTATAAACGAACATTCTCCTGCAGGAATTATGGAAAAAAGTTTCTAATGAGACGGCTAGCGTTCTATCCGAACGGAACTGCGACTTTCAATCCGAGTATCTTAGTTCTCAAACTAAGCGACAACATTCATCCACTGACCGGACTAAAAACCAGGGATTACAACTCCAAAAAGCGTCAACACAAACTATCACACATCTTGCTGAATGCTCGCGCAGTTTAAATAACAAACTCCAGGATTTTCAGGCTATGGCTTACTCAAAGGACTTGGAAGTTGTTATTGTCACCGAAACATGGCTAACTCCAACAGTGCTGGATAAAGAAATTTTACCTCGCGGTTATGACATTTA
>JANSTQ010145372.1:0-12370 GCA_026167885.1 Bergia puertoricense
AAGATACAATCGTAAGATACAATCGTAAGATACAATCGTAAAAGTTACAGACATTCTCCATTTATTTCACATGTGTTAAGATGCATCAATAAATAAAAAGCCTCAAGAATTTTTTTTTTTCACTTACGTTTCTCACTCCCAAAAAACACTTGCTTCTAATTTGTTTTGTGTCTGAATTTTACATGTAAGAAACCACTTCCGCTCTGCAGTAATGCGCTCATTAATTATTCTTCTTTCTCGCACGGACAATGCCTGTGCCTTCAATGACGCCGATCAACAGTCGGTTTTCTGGCGGTAACTTTGCACTTATTTTCTTATTTGTCACGTGCAGCAAATTGAACAAAATTGTGGGAGGAGTCTTCTTTCTATTTTGAAAATGTTTTTTAAAAAGTTTTGAATAAAATTAATTTGAATTTCCTTCGGAAGGCAGGATTTTATTTCCCAGGTTCATCAGTTTGGTCTTAGTCCTATTCAAAAAAGCGATATCTTCCGACTTTAAAAAATGTCTACAATGTACGTCACGGCTCAATAAGGGCTTACAATTATGTTGTGAAGGAACATGACAAGAAGACGGTAAGTTGAGTTCTGAATCGACGATTCCTAGGTGTTAATTTTGCAGTTAGCTATGTAATACTAATTGTCTGAATGTTCGGGTTCCTTTCTCAACAAGGAGAAAAAGAAAAACGGTTCATACTTTTTCCCAATATTAACGTAAAAGAAAGCACGAAATCATATCTCAAGTTTTGCATTTTTCTTCATGGTGATAAAGCTTTTGAGCTTTTGTTGATATATGTATTCGTTCTTGTTTTTCTTTCGAACGTTTTGGTATTACTATTTGTTTGCGCAATTTAACTTCAAACCAAGAGCCGATAACAGTGTCATCTCAGACGGTAACTGGAAGATCGTTTGGTGTTTTCAAAACAAGATTAATTACTTAATCCAGCTTGGTTGGGAGTATAATATTGGCAAATTGATTTGTCGATATCCAGATGAATTTTGGCAGAAAAGTTGTTATCTTTTTGTGTTGTTTTGCTTTCCGGATGGATGTTTCAATTGAAATGCCAGCCCGATTAAAAAGAGACTTGTTTGCTATGTCTTTAAACCTGCCCTTAGGGTCTCTAACTAAAATGTTGTTTTTTCACGAGAATTCTTTTCCCAACGTGTGAATTTCCTAAACCAAAAGCGAAAGCAGGTGACGGCTAAACCATTATACTGCGTATACTCGGAATTAAAAGCCGTTTGACTTATTGATTTGGAATCCCGCGGTCTTCAAAACAATCTGAAGCTTGTTGTATCAGCAATTATCCAAATCCTTTTCAGAAATAAAATTATAATATACTCAGAGCATCGGGAGTTTTACAAATATTTTAGTAACAAACCACTTTCAAAACTTAGGCAGGTGTTTGTTTTTAGGGAAAAAATGCAATTAATTTGATGTACAAATGGACGAAGTTGTCGGAACTAGAAATAACTTAAGCTTTCATGTACGTCAACATGCTGCATGAAAGTGACTAGTGACTTGAGTGGGGGAGGGTTGGAGAGGACTAGTGACTTGAGTGGGGGGAGAGGGTTGGTGAGGACTAGTGACTTGAGTGGGGGGAGAGGGTTGGTGAGGAGTACTAACTTGAGTGGAGGGGGAGGGTTGGAGAGGAACCCTAATCCCAAACCCTCCCTCAGCCCCCCTCCCTCCCTCCTCCCCCCGTCTTCCACGTCCCTGCACGCTGATATACACTGTAACTTTTGAACAGTGATTAATAAACAAATTTTTTTACAACAACAAAGCTGTATCACGACAAAGCAATCGAGAAAAGTTCAAAACGCAATTAAACGAAGTTAAAACTAGCAAAATAGAAAAACACGTTTTGGTTTTCAAATCTGTATCGAGCGACATTTCAAGAGATCATGGAACATTGAACGGACTCAACTCGACGCTATCCAAGATGGCGGAATATTGCTAATAAGACCCCTTCTACACGTGTCCGGATATTTTTGAAAACGGAGATTTTTTTCTCCGTTTTCAAAAAAATACGTGTCCACACGTACCGTATTCGAATCGTTTTCGCCGTCCACACGAAAACGCTAAAACGATGGAAATGCGATAACGACCCTTATAAAGCATGCGCGTTGTTAGTAGTATGAGCTCTATGACGTCAGGGTATTCGAAAACCTCCGTTTTCGCCCGTCCACACGAAAACGATAAGCTAGTAATGTGAGCCTATGACGTCATGGTATTCGAAAACTTCCGTTTTCGCCCGTCCACACGAAAACGATAAGCCGGAGTTTTCAAAAAAATTCACTCTGGAGAGCGTTTTCGAAAACCTCCGTTTTTGCAGCTCGAAAACTCAGTTTACGCATGGACGGAAGGCTTTTCAAAAATATCCGGATACGCGTGGACGGGGTCTAAGCTAACTTAAACCTTGGACTACCTGTGGTATCACAAAGAGATTCAGAGCCTTAAATTTAAATTTAATATGACTGACATTACCCGTTCCATTCCAGTGAGTTTGCCATTAAAACTGATTATTTGTATAACAAAGGTAAATTTGAATAGCTCTTATTCATGATGACATTTTTTGGGCATCAAAGTGAGACTTGGTGGTGAAGTGCTTTGTACGGTCGCGGGAGTTTTGATTGTGAGGCATCACTACAGAAGAAGAAACTTCCAAAATAGTCGAAAAATATACAAGCTCACTGCACTTCGCTGCGTATCGCCATCAAGCCTCGTTTTGGTTCACAAAAACACTATTGTAACGTAATCATGAATAAGTGCTATTGTACTAGTATTGACAACCAAGATTAGATAAACATTTACAACAGAAATTCGTATTAGTCTAACATCGTGACTTGAAAACGTTGCTGTCAGTCAGCTGTTATCAAGCGAGCTCGGTGTTTTCAAACAGAAAGTACATGTTTGGGCAAACAACACTGAATTCACACGGCAACTTAAAACTTTAACTGCCCTCAATTATCACAGGTTTTTGGGTGATGGGAACTTCAACTGAGTTTAATAAATCAAAATGTCACATACAGTATAGTGAGATATTGAAACATTTCTCTGGGCAGTGTAGAGAAACTCTGGAAATATTGAACTTTCAGGGTATGCGCAAAAGCTAAAATGTTGAGACGTCTTTTTTTCGAACTTTGCTGCAATTTTATAAGGTCCACTTGCTTTTACCCTTTCTTTTCCTTACTGTCTGACTAATATTTACTTTATCTTCTGTTCGTTTTGCGTCGATACAAGAGTTTTTTGACCTTTTGTTAATCGCCAGTTATTGACATCGGCGAGGGATCGTTGTAAAGGTCATTACATGTTGTGTAACAAGCTGACACAAGCACTTAATTTTGTGACGTCACACTATTGTTTATACCAGTCAACAATACCAAAATATAGTTGGCCCCAGATTTTCCAGCCCCAGATTTTTTCAGCCCCAGATTTTCAGCCCCAGATTTTTGTTTGTCCCAGATTTTTTTCTTGAAATAACTTGTTAAAGTGATATCACTGATACACATGGAAACTGTTACATTACCAGCACACAATCACTAATCAAAACTCATCCCAAATTTCATGAAATCTGTCTTTTCTAGCTCAATCGTCACACAAACATTACAGCACAGGGTTAGCCAACCACAGCACATCACCTGCTAAAGTACCAAAATGGCGTGAAAATGGCACAATTTGAATATTTGGGGATTTTAAACCTTAATCACGTCTGACAAGAACTTTCACTCTTTTTGAAACAGGTACCATTTGACTTCCTACCCTCCCCTAATTACAGCACAAGGTTGTCCAATCATATCACAGCATCTGCCAAAGTATTAAAATGGCGTCAAAATGGCACAATTTGAACATTTTGGGATTTCAAACTTTAGTCACGCCTGTCGGCAATTTTCACTCTTCTTGAAACTGGTACCATTTGACTTCCTATCCTCGCCTAATTACAGCACAAGGTTAGCTAATCACAGCACAGCATCTGCCAATGTACCGAAATGGCGCGAAAATGGCACAATTTGAACATTTTTGTACTTTAAATATTATCGCGCTTTTCAGGAACTTTCAAACTATAGGAAACTGGTACAAACTACCTTCCCTGAGATGATTACAGCACATGGCTAGCCAGTCATAGCACAGCTTCTGCCAAATTATCAAAATGGCGCGAAATAGGCACATTTTTAACGTTTTGGGATTTCAAACTTCTAACTAATTGAAATTGGTACCAAATGACTTCATACCCTCACATGATTACAGCATGGTTAGTCAATAACAACCGTGTATCTGTTAAGATTGCGCGATATTGAGGACCTTTTCAACATTTTGGAACTTCAAGCCTCAACACCTAGCAGAAACGTTTAAAAATATAGAAATTTGTACAGCGTCACATATAATTGTCACAGCATCACAGTGTAATTATAGCCAATCAAAGCACAGCGTTTGCGAGTTTATAAATGCTTTTTTCATTTACTTGAAGGTTTAATCACGCCAATGAGAAACGTTTAGTTTTAACACAGATTGCACCACGTTACCTACAAGTATAACATCAGCCAATCACAGCACAGCTGTTGTCGCGTTTCTAAAATTCTGGAAAAATGCTAAGTTGTCAACATTTTTGGCCTATATTATTTAGTCATGCCCTCTAGACCTAGTTAAAGAAGGCTTAAAGAAATTGACGTGACATCTGTCACACAGTTGCAGCACAGCAAAAGCTAATCGTAGCACACTAATACCAACTAAAAAGTTTTGAAATCTTTATAGGATTTTAAAAGCTTAATTATGCTATTAGCAACGTTTAAATTCACTAATATTTGTGCCACGTGAGATGAAAATGTCGCAGAATCTTGGCAAAGGAACAATCAGTCACAGCACAGCTTTTCCAAGATAACTTTCCGCATTTATATGATAATTTAATTGTTTATAAATCTCAAGCTTCATTATGGCTGTCCCCAATTTTCAAAGATACTTTTGAACATTTTGCTATATCAAACCTTAATCACGCCAGTCAGGGACTTTCAGTTTTGCTGAAAATGATGCTATTTGACTTCCTTCCCTCCCCTAATTATAGCACAAGGTTAGCCAATTACAGCACAGCATTTGCTGAAGTACCAAAATGGCATAATTTGAACATTTTAAGATTTCAAGCCTCAATCATGCCTGTCAGGAAGTTTCAAACTATATGAAACTGGTACCAAATGATTGCCTACCGCGCAGTACAAGTTTAGCCAACTCTCAGAACAGTATTTGCTAATTTACCAAAATAGCGCAAAATGGCAAACTTTCAGTCTCAAATCAATTGAAACTGGTTAATAGGGGCTTCTAATTTTCACAGCATTGCAGCACTTTATGATTTCACAGAATTTTGCGGTGTTATTTCAAAGCTTAATTACACAATAAGAACGTTTGAATATAATAAATATTATACCAAGTTACCTACCACAGCACGTCATCAGTTAGTCATAGCACAGCATTTGCTTAGTTACTAAAATGCCAGAAAAATTCCACATTTTCAATGTTTTTGAATTTTAGAGCTTTATCTTGCTTTTCAGAAACTTTAAACAAAAAATAGTCAAACTTATACCGCGTGGCACTTATACCACTGTCACAGTATCAAAGTACAAATATAGCCAATTGCTGCTCAGCATTTACCAAGTTGCTAAAATGCCGCAGAAATACCATATTTTCGAGCTTCTTCGCTTGAATTGGAAATTGCTATATTTTACTTCTTATTGTCGTAGAATTAACAGCAAAAGAATTTCAGATCACAGCACAGGGTGTGATGAGTTGTTATGATGCTGCCAAAAACCACATTATAAATTTCAGCATTTTTTTTTATTGAAAAGCTTTTAATCATGCCTAAAAGCTGCATGTGATGAAGCGTTTAAATCTATTGCAATTTTAGACAGGCGACATATAATTGGCAACACCATTTGTATTTGCACGATTACCCATTTTCAGAAAAATTCGTTCATGACAAGTTTTGTCATTATCTGAATTGATATGGAAACGATTTTAGATGTTATAAGTTATACCACTTTGCATAAATCCAGTAGCTTTTAACTAGCTGGTCACTATGCCAAATCGTGTTAATTGTATAAATTTGGCCTACGCAGCATTTCTAGATCATTTATAAAATTATAAAAAGAAAGAAGGCCACAATTTTCGCCAAAATCGGCAAAGTTTTTAACGCAGATTCAAGTACTATTCTGGTTTGGCTTTTTCCATTTTACGCTCTAAGTAAAAACAACTTGCACGTGGTGGTGCACCATTTACGGGTTTGTGCACCGTAAACTCAGTTCTATGTGCTAGCAGATATGAGGTTGTAGTTATAATGTTGCAATCTCAACTGTTCCGGTGTAGCAAAAGTGCACTCCGACAGTTTTCTTACACTGGTTATTTGATGATTTATTCAAATATCATCCCTCTGTCAGTCTGACGCGATTCTGTTACCTCAGTAATTTATAGACGTCATTCCTTCAGTTTTTTTTGCAAAAGTTCCAGCATTATCTTCTGCCTAATATTTGGTATATCGTTCTGCGAAAATTAGTAGCACAATATCAGGTCATTGAAGAAAAACAGTTCTTTGTTTCCTTTCTTATCACTACATTCAGCTATCCAAGAAATATGTATTTAATTGCATTTCTGGAACTTTGTAAAACTACTGTCTGGACATACAGCTGAAAAATGTAGGGTTTAATATAAAATATACTGGCAAAAAATCATGTTAACTCTCAATTTCAACACTTCTGACACAATATACAAATACATCGTGTAAATACATTTTATTTTAGCAGTACATAATCGCAATATATTGCCTATACCAAAGATTATCAACGTTTAGTTCGAGCTGAGTGACAACAAGATACTTTAGCAAAACCGATTTAGTTAATCAGAGGCAAGTCATGATTATTAACTATATAGCTTCTTTCCCCGCACTGTAAAGGGCATTAACAATATACCGGCTGAAATAAGGGCCCAGAGGCATTCAAATTTTTGTAATTCGCTAAATACCGTAAACGTCCGAATATAAGCACATGGGTTTGTAGCTTTCAAAAGCACTTGTTAATGGCTTATATTCGGGGGACTTATATTTGTCTGAAATGTCATTTACTGTATCGTTCTCACTTTGCATTTTAACACGATTGCGGTACATGTCACAGAATAAAGTTCACTCAATTTCAATGTCACTATCCTCTTCGTGATCCAAGTCCAAAAGCTGTAATGTCGGATATACTTCCTTGACATCAGAACTGGTACATTCAAAAGGATTTGTATCTGGTTCATTGTGGATGCGGCGTCTATTCAAGGGCGGCGTTTATTAATATTTTTGCTGTCAAGTGCGGCATTTATTCGAGGGCGGCGTTTAATCGAATAAATACGGTAAATGGATTGGTTTTGGTATTTTAACACGGAGTTGTTGGCTACTAATTAATTTTTTTTGGATATGCGATTTCATAGTGATATGTTTGTCGATGATCACAACGCCGGATGATATGAACATTTATCAATATGTTCAACTATCAGTTGGTTGGTTTTGCAGGGGTTCTCCATTGTTTAAATATTTACAACCCATTCTTTTGAATGTATGACCATCCTGTCAAGAGGAAACAAAACTTTTAAAGTTTTCACAATTACACTGCGATTCAGTTTTCAGTTGCAGAGAAACGTTACAAAAGCAAATACACGCTGGAGCGGGTTAGTTGTAGACAGTTTGTTTGCTCAACTGCTATCATTTGAGAAACTAATAATAAGGTTTTGACATGAACATACGCCTCGTAAGCTTGGCGGAAGCCGATGCGTGTCGAGAAACCCACGATACTGTTTTCTAAAACCTTGAGAAGTCAGTTTATTAAAACTTACAACAACTCTTCAAATAACTTTTTCCCTCAAAAACTACCCGGACATAGTAAGAGGAATTTCACTAAACTCATAAGACAGTCTCTAAAAGTAAATATCAATTAAATTGAATCAAACAAAACAAAGTTTAGCGTTCTAGAACCTATTTCATGGGTTGAGTGAAACCACTCTACGGTCATTAACTTGTTCATTGACCACACAAGACGTTAGTGGAAATGAAAACTATATTGTTGTGGTAAGGTATCCTCTAGAAACCATTTACGAGGATTGTTGGTAAGGTGCAGCTCTTGGGTTCAAATATAATGCAAATTTTTGCAAAACGTTATCAAGGCTTTACGTTATGTAAGCTTGAAGAGACAGGCTGATTACTTATCAATAAGTGGACTGATTCTGATATTTTATATGGAGTGGTCAGTCTCAGCCACTCCCAGTATTAGTGAAAACTACAATAGGAGTATAAGAACCTAAGGACCTAAGTGGTTGGTTATTAATTGAACATTGAAAACGGTTTATTTAAGCTGTTTTGCGTGTTTAATGTCGTGATAATGATGGAAGCCGGAATTTCATAATATAGGTTCTTGGAATAGAGTTCGGTATGTTATTTTGTATGTAATTTTTTATGTTCGTGCCGCAGAAATGTGTTATATAATGTGTAGTAGTTCGTGTTTTGTATTCATGATAATCTTTGCCTTTACGGATCATTTTAGGAAAATTTATTTTAGCGGTAACTGGCGATTTTGGTATGAAAATATAAGCTGACTTATGTAATAATTCATCACATCAACTGGTAATGCTACTGAAGATTGTGACCGTATAATTATCATTTACCAAGTAGAACAGAAAAAGCTTTCAAAGAAGTTGCGTTTTCTTGGGGCTCAGTTATACAAAGCATAACTTTTTTATGCAAAGCAAACTTAATTTCAGTTTTCATAAGGCGCCAGCATTTTGAAAATACATTATAATTTTTATTGTGTATATAATATATAGATTTGTTCTCGATAGGTTATGTTTTTCTTTTCGCCAGATTTTCAACTTTCGTTTTGGAAACCGGCTAACTAAACTGTTGGCACAAATTGCACAAATGAAGGACTTTCGAAAACGCTTTTAAGAAGAAGTAAAACCCAAATTTGCCAGTCAGCTGCTGATTCGTAGCCCGGCGCTCGGAGCGACGGCAAAACATCAAACGCAGAGCTGTGTACGCTTTGCTTCTCATGAAATTTTTCTTCTATTCAATACCACTTCTACAAAAAATAATGACTTTTGACTCGTTGCTTGACTGTGAATTTTCCCTTAATACCGTGCATCTAATTCTTAATGACACATGCATAATTAAAATTTAAAAGGCACTGCCATCAGGAACCTGAGAGAATACCACGATTGTTTTCTCTACCTGTTTTTACTCACTTGACACTTCCACCTTTATTATGAAAACGCATACACTCTTTTTTTATATATAAGAACCTTTTTTATAAGAACGTTGAGGCTGAGAAAATTCCAAAATTTAAGAACATGCTAAGAACATGCTGAGGCTGGGAAAACGTTGAGGCTGAGAAAATTCCAAAATTTAAGAACATGCTAAGAACATGCTGAGGCTGGGAATACGTAGAGAACATTTATTTTACATACTGTATTCAGTTGAGATAATTTGTTGTTAAACTGTAAAATAGTGCCTTTTGCTCATGCAACATCGCGCAGTTACAAACGGTTATATTTTCACTTTGGGTTAGCTTGTGTGAATGAGAAATAAAAATTTAAGTATGTACCCAATACTAAAAAAATAAGAACATTTTAAGAACATTTAAGGTTGAAATCCTTAAAAATAATTAAGAATATCCAGCCTCAGCCCCAAAATTAGACGTTTTTATATAAAAAAGAGTGTACTGCAAAATGCCGCCAAAAGTTGTAGTGTCTTTGACAGTCGACATTGCTCTTTTCCCGCGCCCGCGTGGTTTAGCTATACGCAAGCTCCGCTTGCATCCAGCATGCATCTTGCCAACTGTTTGCATAAAATCTTTAAACATAATCTCCAAGAAACATGTGAGTGTCTATAGCTTCAAAAAAGACTTAGTGTAAACGAAAATTCTATGACGTAATATAGCATTTTTGTTGAAGATTTACAGACCGACAGAAATCATTCTTTGCACCGTCCTTCAAGCAATTGAAATCGATTCTTGTCAAATCTTTAACTTTAAGTGGGCTGACAAACAAGCTGATTTGTACTTCATCATTCGACGTTGTCTTTACCTGCAAAACTCTTTAATACGGCATTACGGGAAATTTGGCGAAGAGGGCGAAAGCAGGAACTTAGCTGAACAATTTGATAGACAATAGATATACCTGACGAAAACACTTCGGTCAAACAAGTTTTGTGGAGCATCGGAAAAGAACTCGGAGTTGTGCAAATTGACTTGAAACAAATAGATTTTGTTGTTATGCACCAATTGTTTGATAGGGTTATTTTTTATGTTGCAATCCTGAATGTAGTATAATTGAAGTTTGCTTTCAAAATAAAATTGAAGAAAGTACTCGATTCACAATTTACTTTTGTTTGGTCAGTGTTATCGATCTCCATATACGTGACCACATGCCCTTTGCTGAAGTCAATGTTTTTTGTTGGTGTACTATTAACAGGAAACATACATATTATCTTGGTTCTCGAAGATTAGTAAAAAATATCACTCAAATTTGATGAAAGTGACTTCGCACTCGTGTGTCACTTTTATCAAATATATATAGAGGATATTACATGGGCGCGCGGAGATACGATTTTATCTTCAAGTGTTGACAATATCTCTCACAAGTGAGCGAAGTTCTGTTTGTTACATTAATATAGATAAAATACCATGTACGAAGCAGTTAATTAACGACAGAAGTTATGTTGAAATCCTTTTAACGTTCCAAATGCAATCTATCGATCAGAAAGTCGAACATGCTATTAATACAAAAAACATGAAATAAGCTAGAAAAATACGAATTTATGCTGGTTTGCGAGTGCCGATAACACAACTTTCAGTTGCGCTAGTTTGGGTGAATAATTAACAATTATTCCCGGAAGTGGAGGTACCAAATATAGTTGGCCCCAGATTTTACAGCCCCAGATTTTTCTTAGTTTTTTTTAATTGAAATAACTTGTTAAAATAATATCGCCGACACACATGGAAGCTATTACATTACCAGCACACAATAGCTAATCAAAACTCAATGTAAATTTCATGAAATCTGTCTTTTCTAGCTCAATCATCACAGAAAGGCTATTGAACTTTCAAACCCTAATCACGCCAGTCAGGATCTTTCAGACTAGTTGAAACTGGTACCATTTGACCCCCTGCCCTCCCCAATTACAGCACAAGGTTAGCCAATCACAGCACAGCATCTACCAAAGTACAAAGTGCAAAGATCTTGATCTGGATTCTAACTTAGCTAAGGTTTGAAGTCCCAAAATGTTCAAATTGTGTCATTTTCGCCCCATTTTGGTACTTTAGCAGATGCTGTGCTGTGATTGGCTAACCTTGTGCTGTAGCTGGGGGAGGGTGGGAACTCAAATGGTACCAGTTTCAATAAGAGTAAAAGTTCTTGACAGGCGTGATTAAAGTTTGAAGTCCCAAAATGTCCAAATTGTGCCATTTTCGCGCCATTTTGGTACTTTTGCAGATGCTGTACTGTGAATGGGTAACCTTGTGCTGTAATTAGTGGAGGGTAGGAAGTCAAATAGTGCCAGTTTCAATCCTGACTGGCGCGCGTGATTAGGGTTAGACAGATTTCATGAAATTTGCATTGAGTTTTGATTACTTATTGTGTGCTGGTAATGTAACAGCTTCCATGTGTGTCGGCGATATTACTTTAACAAGTTATTTGAATTTAAAAAAATCTGGGGCAAACAAAAATCTGGGGCTGAAAGTCTGGGCCTGAGAAAACCTAGGGCTGGAAAAATCTGGGACTGGAAAATCTGGAGCCAACTATATTTTGGTGTTAACAATAGCGGTGATAGTGTTGTTCCTCATTTCCAGAACAAATTTAATTGTTAAAACTGTCTCATTTCTCTTTGCTCTGTTCTCATCTGTTGTTTCAAACAAATACTTTTTTCTTTTTCACCCGAAAACATATTTTCGATAATTGATAACTAAGATACCATTCTCTGCTGCTTGATGTTTATTAAGGACATAGTTAATTGGGCAAACTGGTTATGAAACTCGTCCAGTTTCTTTGTTACATGTTTTTGTATTTTATTCGCTGGATAGGAATTTATCCGATGAATGAAATTATTCATTCCCTAAACAACTGGACCGAAAATGTTATTTTTACTCAAGGTTAACATGTTGCCACCTTCCTCACACCAACATGTCGCCTTTGTATTTCACAACAGCGCCTAACCACAAACATAAACACTGCCTTAACCACCTCCTTTTTCAAACTAGTCAGTGTAACTGAATGAGGATTGTTCGGTATATAATTTCTAAGTTTTGCCTGTACTGTCGCGAACAACACATTCCCGGGAAGGGGGGGGGGGTGTTGTTAGATTATATC
>JANSTQ010145405.1:0-12367 GCA_026167885.1 Bergia puertoricense
GAAACAATCAAGCTATTGAATAGGATGTCTAATTCTTTTGCAGAAAAACCGTAAAATTTGCAAACTCGCAAAATGTAGTGCAGATGTAATGTAGTACAAATGTAATGCAGATAGAAAGTTGTTCATTTTGTTTATATCATGCTCAAATTTATAATTCAGTACACCTATTAGGAAAAACATCCAAATACTAAGGAAAATCGAAGCCCTTTATTGACCATGTTTCCATTCAGTGGTTCTTCCTGAATTGCTTTCTTTACGAATAATTTCTTTCTAACTATTTTTATATGGTATTTTTCCAATTAAGTTTATATAATAATACCTACATATATATTGATTTTGATAATTGAATCAAATAAAAACTATTTCATATTTGTCAAAATCATGTGTCATAATATGGTGCCCACCAAACAATAATCAATACTCTTACTATATTTCCTCCATTTAGCCCCTTGAGGGTTTAAATGTTGTCAATCGTTCTGGACTGCGGGCTTATTAGAAGGGGAAGGGAGGGGGGCTTATTACAAGTTGGGGCTTATTAAATTTTCACGTTCGTTAGAAATGTTATAATCACAAATTCCAGTTACAAGGTTCTTCAGCGGACTACATCAAAGTGAGGAAAAAATATTACTGACAAATTAATCAGTGTGAACAACAGAAATCAATTTATGTTAAATAACTTGAAAGTTGTCTGCAGAGTCCCTGACGGGAAATCAATTTATACTTGTATAAAAACCAGCACTACACTATACATTACTGATACACTCAGACAAAACTGTTCCTACTCCACTAATTTATTACAGTTTATAGCTGTATAAAATTCAGTGCATACTTTAAAATGATTGATGCCACCCATGGACGGGGGTAAATAGAGGCTGCGGGCGTATTAATTTTTTCTCATCTCGTACTGGGGGCTTGTTAGAAGGGGGGGCTAAATAAAGACTTGAGGATAAATGGAGGAAATATAGTAAGTATTTTATATTCTTCTTCCAATGGCTCGTATTACAGATACACTACAATCAATTTGAACACACTTGTCTGTTCTTGAGAAACTAATAGCCTCAAATAGTAACCTTTGTTCATACTCGTTCGAGTAAATATACTGTAAGTTTTCTGACAAGCCCCCTGGGGGGGGGGGTTCATTTATTTCAAGCACTTTAGAGAGGAGGGGCTTATTAGAGAAGGGGGCTTATCTAATTCGGCAGAATATCACAAAGTTATCAGTGCGACACTCGATTTCTTTAATTTATATATCTTCAGCACAAATAAGAAAATTATTTCCAGGTTTTGTCTTAATACAGTGGAACCCCGTTAATACGACCACCAACGGGCCAAAATAATGTGGTCGTATTAACGGGGTAGTCGTATTATCGGGATAGGGGCACATTTCGTTTCAAATGATGTATATTTCAAGCGTATCAATTAAAAAACCTCCAAACAAGTGTCCTCAAGCATTTAGATCGCATGCAAATTATGAAATGCACTTTATTTGAAACAGAACTATATGATATATTCTCATATAACTGTATTTAGATAAACGTTAGTGAATTATATCAACAGGAACGAACTGCTGAACTTATTTACAAGGCCAAGATCGAGAACAGGCTCCAGTTTCACTTATGAAGATTTCGAAAAAATATCTGTAACTTTTGATTGACTTGTTTTGTAACAGAGACTTTCAATTATTTTTTAAGATTTATTTTCAATTGCCTCTTATCTGTTGGCACATCTGCAATAGTGGTCGCATTAACGAGGTTGAAAACAAAGAAATTTTCACGCTGGGACTAAAAAAAGTGGTCATTGCTCGCATTAACGGGGTGTTTTTATAAGAAAATTTATGGGCATTTTGCTGGGCCAACAAAAAGCGGTCGTACTAATGGGGTGGTCGTATTAACAAGGTGGTCGTAAGGCGGGGTTCCACTGTAACAGTGACTGTCTTGCAATAAAACTGAGATTTGTTCTTAAAACTGTATGAAAATCAAACTTCAGCGAAGTCAGTTTCGTAAATATTCTATTAAACCCCCCGGGGACTTATTCCATTTCAAGCATTTCTGAGGGGGGGGGGAGCTAAATAAATGTTTAGCTCCAAAAGGGAGGACTTAATAGAGAGAGGGGGCTTATTAGAGAATTTACAGTATTGCATTTATTCTGCCTGGCTATTATTATTCTGAACTACTCCTTGCCCGTTGCCATTGTATTCTATTACTTCAGGAGACCGTAACAGTAAAAGAGCAAAACTTGTGGTTTGATGTTTGCAAAATGTACTTGGGACTTACGCTCATCGATCACTTTCCCTAATAGCGAGCGAATTTAAGATTAAAATGTGCACAGATATAAGCCATTTCTCTTCCAGCATTATAAATCCCTTTGCTTTTAGAGTCTTACAGATACAATATGGTATCATCTTCCTGTTACTAAAAATAACCGCAGTATTTGGATGTCTTGATTCATTATATATGTCCACAACCATTTTGTTGAACAGTAGCCACATGCAGGATTCAACTGCCTATTTTTAATATTGTCGACCCCATATTGTATATGTAATTGAACGAAACTCTGATGTGGAGTTGATTATTGTTAGCAATATGTTTTATATGGTTAAACATTTATGGATAAAAAAAAATGTTGCGAAAACACTGAAAACTTTGGGGTATTATTACTGATTCGAGTTAAGTAACGAGTTTTTAAATAATATTTCGCCTTGAAACATCGTCAGTGACTCCAAATCGTCCCAGCCTCAGATTGTTCTTAAATTGTTTTTAAGTTTAGGGTGATTCGAGCCTCGTTCTTTTCAAGTTGTTCTAACAAAACAGCGTGTATTCGGAAAAAATAGATATGAAAAAGACTAATTGGTTCAACTTTCGGGAATTAGGTAATAAAATAAGTGACAAGTTTCGGAAATAATATCCGCATGTAGCCCTCAGATTTCGCTCTCCTGTCCCAATTATGTTCAGAAATATTAGGCCGAGGAACAACTTTGCCACTTGCAAAATGGGCAATGGTAGTTGAAGGAATTTTGAAGACCGAAATATAAACGATTTCGCTGTTTCTCTAATCCCTGACTGTCTAAAATTTGCCTGGTTTTCATATGTTGGGAAGATCCTCGATGATCGGCGATTTTGGTCCCAGACTTTTCCGAAATATGAGAACACGGTACATTCTTCAACTCCGATCATCTGGGATAGTCGGGGATGAATCGGGAAAAAGAAACTGTTTCCATTTTTCCAACGTGACATCGATTTATCGTGAGAGAGCCTGGGACACAGCCCTCCGCGCTCTCTTATGCAAATTGTCCCTTGTCTTCATGAGATCTCTGATGTAGCCAGAGATAAATGGATTCGGCTCGTGTCGAAGCTTCACTGTTTTCACAGGAGCGCGATTTTCCAGACAGGTCACAAATAGGTCATTAAATGCATCAAGCCTATCATTAACTGAGTCCTAGAGATTTAAGATGTCCCAAGGGATACGGGTGGTATCGTTTGCAAACTGGTCAGCCTTGTACTTCCGGAAGCTACGCATGTGAATGTAATTCGGGACTTGCTTCGGTAATTGCAGGCTTATGACAGCAAATATTAAGTAATGATCAATTATAGCTTACTAATAGTGAAATCACGAAAGCCACTGGATTGAATCAAGACAAGGTTTGATATCAGAATAACATCTAGTAAGCTGCGAGACGTCTCTGTGACTCTGGTAGGTTTGTCTATTTGTTGGGTCGCATTAACGGAAACACAGAAAGAGCGCAGCGCATCTCCCCTAGGGATTTTGTGAGGAGGTCACAGTTCCGGTCTTCAGTTACCACGATATCCCTGTTAAGTGACAAGCCTCAAGACAAGTAACTCCAATGTCGGGAGGTCTATAGATTACACAAACCAGTAGTGAGCGCAGCTTCTTGTTTTGTACCTGAACCCATAGTTGATGTAAGCCAGACTCAGTTATTCCCGTCAATTCCTTTAGGATCTTAGCCTTAATGGTAGACTTGATGTAGGCACAGACACCAGCACCAGCTTTGCCCATACGGTCTAACCTGCGGATTCTATAGCCCTCAATTTCAACACTTGCGTTAGACACTGAGGAATTAAACCAAGTTTCCGAGATAGTTAAAATGTCAAAACCGTTTTCCAATGCCATCTTCTTAGTTTCGAAAAAATGTCTGCATTTGAGACTCTCCGCGTTCAGATGGGCTATTTTTTTAAAAAAGCTTGTTTTGTTTTTTCCCGCATCACCGGTTGTGAGCCCTTTGTTAATGGTATCTTGGTACAGTTGGTACTCACGTGACCTCGAAATCTAGGTTTGTAGCCACTTCGCCGATTTCGAATGCAAACAAATATCTTCTTGAAGTTATCGGGGCCCGGTAACGGACGGATGTCCCCACTGAGCTTGGATAATACGACATTCAGCTTTTGAACCATTTTTCCGTGGGCGAATGAAAAAGCGCGTGAAACCGTCAGTCATGCGATGAATAACAATAGCCCGTGGAACGAGAGAAGAGTTATCAAGTTATTAAGACATTATAACCATGCTTTAATGCTTTAATTGGTACTTCCAACTCAGCTTTCGCTATACTGGAAGGAAGCAGTGTAGCTATTTACAATAATTTAAGATCTAAGTGCATGAATAGGCTGGTGGCTAAGCAAAATATATATACCATTGTCTCTTGAAGGGCCAGGGTTCCGCTTAACACAAAAGGACGCATCAGTATTTGCATAAAAGCAAAATCCACTGGAAAGGAATCTATTGCATTGCTTAGCAACCACAAAACCAATCAGGAACTTGGAACCGTCCAGCAACAAAATGGACACTTGTTCTTCAAGTAAAATCCATGAAACAAAAACATGACTACATCCCTGTTGATAACTGCTAGAGTTGGTTAAGAATGGAGGCATGCAGTTGTAGAATAATCGCGGTGTAGTAGAAACCTTCCCGGGAGAATAATTCGATTCGCTGGGTCCTTTGTGAAGGGTATTGTTTAGAGGCATTGCTGTGCTGGCTTGAACTTGAAGTTTCCATTCCAGCAGAACTTATTCTGGTTCTTCCATGGCCGTAAGATAACGCAGATAGATGACGCGGAGTGATCATGTCGTGGACACAATCTCAAATTCCCTGAATAAGCCTTACTACACCAAATAGTCACAAACTGGAGAAAACTTAAAAATTACACGGAGCGAAAGAACCACAACCGCCATTGGGCCATTCGCAAAAAATCAATTCCTTGTCAATAATTCGCAGTCGCTGTTGCAAAAATCGATTCCTTGTCGTTAGTTTTGCAGTCATCATCGCTAAATAAAAATTTTGGGGCGCTAAGATTTTCTAAGTAGGGAATCCACGGGAAAGATGTTGCAAATGAGGGGAACTAGGAACGAGCCAAGTTTATTTGGAGCATGGCGGACATTCAAAACCCACCAAATTTGACGATATTTATCGGTTCAGTAGAGTCACCATTGAATGATATTGAAAGACTCGGCGACAGTCAAAATCCTGATGTCATTGACAGCATGATGAACCGCCTTCAATGTGCAAATGATATTGCAAATCAAGTAATGCACCGGTCAACAAATAACTACACAGCGTTATCGTGCCTCTACCAGTCTTGGAAGAATGGCAGAATCGTGGTTGCAGGATAAATCACTGTTGCGCTGTCTCAGATATTGCTAATTATCGTGTTGTAGGTAGTGATGAAACAGATGCAGAAGTGGGAAGACCCCAAATACACGTTAGTGGTGAACAGATCGAATGCCTACGCAATATTTCTTGTTCTAAAAGAAACGTTTTTCCTCAAAATATTGATATTAATGTTCATCAAAGTTTTTTTCTGAAAACAAAACTTAAGCAAGTTTCTCAATGACAGGTGCAAAAATGTTTTTGGCTTAAATGAAGCTATAAATACAGTAACCTAACTACAATTTTCAAAATTTATTCTGCTCTGGCAAATAAACTTGGCTCATTCCTAGGCCCCTCAGTTACAACATCTTCCCCGTGGATCCCCCACTTAGAAAATTTTAGCGCCCCAAAATGTTTATTTAGCGACAGCGACTGCGAATTATTAACAATAACAAGGAATTGATTTTTGTGAGAGCGACTGTAAACCGGCAAAACATATTCGGTTTCCAGCGACAGCAACCACAAAATTGCGACGAGGAATTAAATTCCACGACAGGGACTGTAAATTAGCGGTAAGGAATCGATTTTTAGCGACTCGGGCCCGATCTCTAGCGACAGCGACTATAAATCTAGCGACAGGGAATTCATCTCTAGCGACAGCGGTTGCAATTTAGCGACAAGGAATTTTCTTTAGCAAATTTTGAAACATCCGGACGACCATAACATACTTTCAAAGCTCTTAAAAATATTTCACATTAGTATGAGTTGTATGCATTCAGTCAAGTGTTGTGCAAGGCAATTCCATATCTTTGGACGCTCTTTCCAAACGCGATATGGTCGTTATAGTTTGCAACCCAAACATGGGAGTTTCTCCAGCAGCACGCAATCACAGAATGACCGACCTCAAGTGTGTATTGTTGGAAGTGGCCCAGCCGGCTTTTATACTGCTCAGCACATTTTAAAGGTAAGAAACTGTTATGCTACAGAGTTCACCGTAATTGGAACGAAGAGTGTTGGGAATTCTGGGAATTCTTAAGAATTCCTAGGGATTCTAAAAAAACATAACTGAATACATCACATAAACAGGCGACAAATGTGAATATTGGCCGAGGCATCTTGTGAATTTCAAAGAAATCTTAAGAATTTCTAAGAATTTCTGGTAATTTCTGGGAATATTCAAGAATGCATTACATAGCACAATAATATAATGATAATAATAATGCACTACATGTGCTGGGCAACATTTCTACAGCCCAGTGCATTGGATTTTGACTGTAAGGCCAGACCAAGTTAGTTTTTCGAAGCACGGATTTTTTCTTGAAATTTTCAGGGTCGGTCGGTCGGAAAAAAATACAAAAAAAAAAAGATGGTTCTACTATAACACAATAGAACGGCGTGTCCGAACACGATTGACAGCTTAAAATTTTAATAATGGCAATCATTCTGAAAGTAAAGCTTCTTTGGCGGTGAACATTTGCATTAAAAATGATGGGAATGTTTAATGCCGATTCGGTTAAATGCCGTCTTTCAAACAATTTGCTTTTAAGCTTGCTTATTTCAATGTGCAGCGATGCGAAGACAAAGATGTCTCGAACGTGTCAAGCAGACTTGAAGACCCGTCGCGGTTTTTTGCTGTTGCAAAACAAACTAGCACGCAAACAGACCGGTGTTTCCATTTATGACCCTTGCTTCATCAAAACTGTAAAAATAAAAATATACAATCCAAATTTAGCTCAAACGCTGTTTCAAATAACGACTTTGAAAATTGTTTTAGAATAGAGAACAACCCAAAGTTGCGTAATGCCAGCGTGTCATTTTTAATGTTTATTTATTCGATGCGGGAATCGAGGTAAAAGAGATCGAGTTCACTGAGATTTATTTTTTTTAAAAATCGAATGGCTTTTTTTGTATACAATGAATTGTATAAGACGGACCAAGAACTGTTTGACGGACTCAGCTGAAGTACAGACGGAGGTGACGATTTATAAATTATAGATATATATGAACGGAAGCCGGAAATTTTCCTGGAAACTGTTTGCCAGGGGACGCAAGTTGTGTTTTCTCTGCATTTAAAAACACGTTAATGAAGCTTTAGGGTTTTGGACTTTGCTAAGAAATTTTTAAAATTAAGCTTTTAATATGTTATTGTTTTTCTTGAAAGCACCGGTCTTTTTTATTTTATTTTCATTTCTCGTGAAACAGGGTCGGTCGGGTCCGTGCTTCGAAAAATTAACTTGGTCTGGCCTAAGGAAGCGATATACAGCTTCCACCTGTTATTGGTTGCCCAGTCAGTGTAACAATAATAACAGACTAAATGCAAAGTTGTTTTTAATATGTCAGTCAGAATTTTTAAAAAAATTGGGTACAAACAACATGCAATAAAAACTGTCTGTAATCTTTTAGATGATACAATTGTTTGTTAAATGGCCTGAACTGCAACATCAGTTTTTAGAACTTGTAGAGTTTCTGCTGTGGAACGTGTTACACAATATATTTAAACCAAATATAATATTTTATGAAATCTTCCTATTCTTGAGTAATTTCATTTTGTCTCTGTGTGAGGACAGAACAGATACAGGCTTGCATTAACTACCAACTGTTCTATTTGGATAGGATTTTATTTATCTGATAAAATATGGTAAACTTTTATGAACTTTGCTTATTATCTGTTTCTTCATAGTTGTTTTTCAGTCCTAGCTAATTAATAAAGAAAGGTTGCAATAATGTAGATTAGATACCTATGAAACAAAATCCTTTTCATAGCATTTTCATATGAATAAAGTAAAGCTATGAACATCTCATACGATAGCTGTACTAAATTCAACCAATGAAAAATGCTTGCTGTACATGTTGACAAATACATGACACTAAAAACATGGAAAACTTTTAAAAACAGAACAACAATATGTTTGTTTATTTAGTCTTACTGCTACTAGTATTAATGCAATTCACAGATCTTCATCAAATGTAAAATATTTTTGCAGAGGTACTTAGAGCACAGTGACAAAGCATTTTAGGTTCTAAATCTTGATATTTTTTAAAATATTCACTTCAGTTATTGAAAATGAATGCTTAAAAAGTTAAGTTGTATTAAAGATACAATAAAATGGATATAAAAGTTTTATGACACCTTACAATTATACTAACAACATAACTATAAATAACATACCTGAAAAAAACTTTCAGCAAATGATATTCCTTCGATATAATTTCGTTCAATTGCAAACTGTGAAGTGTCATTAACAATCGTTCTAATGTACGGTAATTCTGCCATCCTATCACATCATACATTGTAGTTACCTGACCCGCAATTGTACTTCTAAATTATACATTTCGGTTCAACATATGAAAGTGAAACGAAATCGTTCATTACAATTAGTTAAGGTACCAATTTTTGTCCAAACTGACAGTGACATGGTGTTTAAATTGTGTTCTTTCAGTTTTCCCACATTGCGTGACGGATAAACTCGTGCATCTTACAAATATTATACACAATCTGAATTAATCTTGCTTTCAACTCTGTTCTCCGTAAAGGCGCCGAGTTTGATATATAATATGAACAAAACGATTAAATTTGTTTAACAAGAAGGCAGAGCGTTCTCGGTCAGATAACAATCGAATGTTTCCGACCTACGACCTGAGCACCTTTCTCGATCGTTCATGCAAGTTAGCATCAAAAAGTATGACAGCAACATCACAGATGAACAGACCTTTGAATTGTCGCTCCATTCCAAGGAACAGCTGCAGAACTTCTCATCAGGAAAGCAGATTGACCGTTAAATTGAAACCGTGTCCGACACGAACTCACAAAAATTATAATAGACGATTAGTAATTAGTTTTCATCGACATGTCGACGGCCGTCTCACGTGAAATTTTCAAGCCGCTGTCCACCCGTTCATATGTTTGCATGTTCGCCCTCGATCGTCGCCCGTGTTCTAGCAACACCCCGACAGACACCGCCATCGTTATTAGAGAACATCAATGAATTGTCAGATCTTGGCTTTCTTTTTCCTTGCTAAATTAAAACAAACTTAAACTTTCTTGATTTTCTTCGGCTATATGCGACATAATACATCCACTATCCAGAAACTCACACGAAATTGCGCCAGAAAAACTGGAGAAACATTTGGTCGTTCGTAAACAAGCACGTACTGCAGTGGGTATCAAATCTCGGCGATTCTGATTGCCTCAATTTTATACTTCGGTGTTTTTAATTAGTTCAAACAGAAAGATGCCTTTTTGAAATCAAAACGTGTGATCAATTAGTGAAGAGACACTGTTCTAGCATAAACAGATCAAGAGACAAAATTAAAAGCACATTGCAGGGAAAAAATGTAAATTCTTATTCAAATGTTTTAAAGATAATTTAAATTTGTCACTGTCACATTAATGCTTATTTTACCTGAAATTGTTCTGTATGAATATTCATAGCAATTTCATACAATTACCTGACTTATATTTCAGAGCATTGCAAAGCAGCGTGTTGTGAAATAAATAGCAACTCATGTCAACAACCCATTGCAACTTCATACATAACCTTTGTTAGATTCTGTAGTCAACATTGCTCAGTATTCCTTGGAATTCTTAGGAATTCTTTGGAATTGAGTTGTTCATGCACAAAAGTTTCAAATTTTCAAGAATTTCCAACTTTTCCTAAGTTAGGAAACTGATGTTTGGGTTGTGTGTGTTCATCTTTGCTCAATATTCCTTAGAATTCTTCGGAATCTCAAGAATTCTCAACTTTTCTAAAGATGGAATATTGTAATTCCCAAAAAATCCCAGGAATTCTCAACTTTTATATCAAGCTGGAGTAAACACTAATTTGCATGTTGAGAAAAGTTTGGAATTCCTGGGATTTTTTAAGAATTCCTAGGAATTCCCAAAACCTGGGATTTCATTTCGCAGGGGAAGAGGGAGGGAGGAGGAGGGGGGGTTGTAATAGGAAACTAAACGCCATCTTAAAATTGTCTGTAGGCCATCTTGGATTTTTTGATGACGTCAAAAAGTGTCCCAATTAACGTAAAATGACTGGAAATTTGTTGAGATGAACTGCAAAAAGCAAAATTCACAAAACCCAAACACATAATATGAGCAAAATTCGAATAACCAAAGATAATTCTGAAAATAAAAGAAAAAAAGGTTGATCTGTCATTCAAAACAGGGTTGCTATGGAAACGGAGTAATAAGTTAACACAAGTTTGACACACCAAAATGTTCCTCGATAAATTTTAGGGAAAGTCACAAAATCCTGGCCTTGTACATGAAATGGTTCTTTCGCTAGAAAAGTTGAAAGTTGGCGGGGGCACTTATCAATTATCACATCGTCACTTTGGACTTTCTTTCACGTATTTGGGGCGCATTTTGGACTAAATTGCTACCTAGTAGATATGTTCTTCATCAGTTGTGACAATATATTAAGACCACCTTTGAAGATCCACGGGCAGTCTGTCAGACAGGAGAAAGTTTAGGGCAGATTGGCCTTCTACCTCACTCATATTAGTTTCACTTCACTTGACTGATTTTTTTTTTTTAATTTTAATTCTTTTTATTTGAATTTTTTAAGCAAAACTGAATACAGTTTACATGTGCAGGTTTAAAAAATAACTGATTGACTGATTGCTCCTTGGGTTACTGAGGATAATTATAACTTAGATACAAATGGCATGTGTTACCCTTTGACCTCATCCAGGCTCACAGCACTGCACAGGTTGACATTTATGAAAAGCTTCCAGTTCCATTTGGACTTGCAAGGTTTGGAATTGCACCAGACCATCCTGATACAAAAGTAAGTGATAATACTCCAAATTAAGCAGGAAAGTTTCTACCCCACCCCCATCCCTCCAGTTCTTAGGCTTGACATTAAGCATTTTAGGTCACTGGCCCATTGGACAAGTAAAATTCAAAGCTTACTGGCCCAGCATGAAAGTGTGCTGACCCAATGTGCAAAATTTAACTGTGGCAAAAGTCAATTAAACAAGATGAAAGCCTGTACAATATGCAACAATAATTGGTGCAAAATGTAATACTAGCCTAAAATGTAACAAAAATTGATGCAAAATGTAGCAATTGAAAGTTTTAAAGTTTGTTTTTTAAATAATCAAAATCTGATTGAGGAGTTTGGCAATGTAACTTAGAATTAAGTAAACCTTATTTTTGAATATATTAACTAGGTAAATGTATGCCGCAGTCATGTGGAATTGATGTCTTAAAAATATGATGCTCTCATTTACATATACATGTACAGTATATAGCTTAAAATAAAAACCCAACGAACTGGGTTTTTTTTTTTTTTGTAAAATACTGTAGAAAACAAGTGAATATTTTTTGGCGATCAATGTGATGGATCCAATCACAAAAACACCTACACCTACATGTAAGATTCTCATGGCAATTCTCTAATAAGCCCCCCAGAGGGCTTATTTATTTCAAGCACTTTAGAGGATGGGGGGCTTAATAGAAGGGGGGGGCTTAATATAGATGGGGGGCTTATTTAATTCAGCAGAATATCAGAAAATTATCAATGGGACACTTAATTTTTTTAATTCATATTTCTTCAGCACAAATGAGAAAAATAATAATTTTCAGGTTTTATCATAATAACAGTGTCTGTCTTGCACTAAGACCAACTGAACAATGACTGTCTTGCAATAAAACTAACTGATTTGTGATTAAAACTGAAGAAATTCATACTTTAGTGAAGTCAATTTCGTAAGTATTCTATTAAGCCCCCCGGGGGGCTTATTTATTTCAAGCATTTTTGAGAGAGGG
>JANSTQ010145416.1:0-12367 GCA_026167885.1 Bergia puertoricense
TTTAGCTGATAAATGCATTCAAACATAATGAGTTTTGGCAGTACTTAGAACTGTTTTAAAACCAACGGCTGTAATTTAAAATGGCGGCCATTTTGAGACCATTTTGTGCGCGCGCGGGTTTCTGGGATGGTGCCACATGATCAATTCAGTCAGGCATTCCTTGCACGCAAGAGCCGATCGCCTGGTTTCTAATACTAATACAAATTATTCTCAACAAGTACAGTTGACTCCCGTTAACTCGAACCTCGTGCTAACTCGAAGTAATTTTGTTTTCCCTTCGGGTCTTTTTCTTTATAGTGAGCAAGCATGCAGATGTTTCATACAGAAGATACACGCCACGGGTTTCTTGGTTCATTTCCTCCCCGAGTTCACAAATGTCAGTCATGGCTATAATCTTCGGTCTGGCAGTGTTAGACACTGTACCAATATTCCTAAGTCTTTGCTTCGTACTGATAACTTTGTCACATTTAAGTACCTCTTGTAATTATTGCCTTCGTATATTTATTGCATGTTTTGCTACTGGCCCCTCTTGTAATTTAGCTTCATGCTGCAATAAGAGTGAATAAACTTATTATTATTATTATTATTACTATCTAGTTCTATCCTCGATAACTTGAACTCTCGATAACTCGGACCTTTTTCCATAGCTCTTGAAGGTTCGAGTAATCCGGAGCCAACTGTATATATGTTACGTAAAGAAAATCAGCGTGATGATGCCTGATGACGAGACTTTGGCTCATGCAACCCTGCTTGCAAAACAGCATATCAGCCACCTGGCTAGATTAGTCTTATGGTTATATTCTAGGTGGAGTTAATCTCGAACTTTCACACAAAATAAATTGTAAAGAAATCAATGTATATATTAAGGTAGAGCAAAAATGAATAGAAAAGGAACCGTGTGACAAGTTTCAAGAACTTTTGTTTATCCATTGACATAGCCTGCGCCGCAGACTACCATTGAAATCAATGTTCTCGACATGTTGGTTGCGTGAACTTGCTAATGACAAATTCATGTTATGCGCTAAAATAACAATACAACGCACAAGTTTATCCAAAAGGCTGCGTTATTACAAATGTTCTGTTTGTTCAGGACACGTGTAATAGAAAGACGAGAAAAGAAACTGCCTTGACAATCGTGTTTCGTTGCCAATTTTGAAACCCTCTGTCGGTTTGTAGCAAAAACACCTTCAAATCTGGTTTTTGAAAGAAACTTTGCTTGAAAATGCTCTGAATTTTGTGACTTTTCTGAACATAACTACTGTATAAATAGACTATTAATATACCTTATAGGCTGGAGACCTAGAACTTCATGGTTAAAACTCATAAAGCACAGTTATTCAGTTTCGATACAAACCCAGATCACAAGGGACAAAGTTTTTTAATTGTCCTGTATACTGATTGTAACGTCATCACCTATGAGGAAGAACGCAGCCCAGTACCTTGGCTCACTGTACTTGGATATCTTTCTCATCTCTTTCATGGCTTGCTGCAGACTGGCACTGGCGGATTCTCCACCCTTCAGATGTGTGTAAAAGCGTAACATGAACTCCTTGGTAGCTTCATCGTTTATAGCCCACAGTGACGCTACGACAGCTCGAGCCCCTGCAGCAAGGAACGCTCGGGTAAATCCGACCACGCCCTCCGCTCTGATCTTTCCATGACCGCTGTGACAGCAGCTCAGAACAACCAGCTGCGCCCGGACCCCGCTTTCTTGCACCTCCTTCATGGTCAGCATGCAGTCTTGTTCCTCTGGAACACGACGCTGTGGACGACACGGAGCTAGTAAAATCTTCCCTTTCATGCTGCTGTGTGCTGCAATGTGGATAACAGCCACGCCCTCTTGAAGTCTGTATTTGATCGCCTGAAATAACAGTTTGAATCATAATCATAATTAGAGCCACATTTGCTTAAGATGATAGTGAATGTTTTGTGTTGCTACTATTTATGTTGTTTGTGTAAACAGTTGTGTTTCTGTTTGCGCTTGTGTTGAGTTTGATGTTAGTGCTGATCAATGTCTTGATGTCATTAGTTGTGCCACTATTACTGTTACTGCTACCTTGTGCTCAGTGTTGAGAATAATTTGCATTAGTATTAGAAATAATTGTCATTGAACGGAAGTTTGAGCCTGGAGCACGTAGTACATTATTTAGTGATTAAGTAAACCGTGAGAAAAAAACAGATTATCGAATTGTATGAGAATTTGAATGTATTTTTAGCCATAACTTTACGGCAAGGCGTGACAAGTCTGTATCAACATGAATCTAATTAGTTGTATTATCAAGGAGGTTAGAGTGATGAAAAGCATATACATGTGTATTCTGAACGTGACATGTAAACAGTGTCGGTGTGGAGCTTTGGATAATCCAAAGATTTCCTACAGGCTGTACACGTAGAGTTTTAGAACAACTAGTTCCATTTATTCAACGGAAATATTGTAAATATCTAAATGTATACGCCCTAATTTTATAGAGATATATACCAGTAGAGAATTGTAACTTGGGAGAGCGTGTATAGAGATTGCAAAGGTGAAAACACGAGTGTCAAATAAAAGAGTGTGGAAATATAGTCCTGATCGAATCAGTTCAACTGACTCCGACCGTCAGAATTTTGGGTACCCCCCTTCTTCTAAAATTTCTAGATCCGCCCTTGGTAAATGTGGTTCAGTCTGTAACAACAATACCTCTTTGGTAGCCTCAACTCCTATTAATGGCATCACGCCCATCAAGTCGCCAATCTCCTTCGCCTCAAGTTCTGCGCCTGGCAAATCTTCAAAGCTGTTTTTCACTCCTTTGATCATCACTTCCTCAACAGCAGGATTTCCAACAATCAATGCACCTGTCATGCTGTGGTATTCCACTGAACTCTCCCGCAAAGCTCTTAAGGTTGTCAGTGATGGTGCAAGACGAACACGTTTGGTATCTGAAAGATATAACTTAGTGTTTGGGTCTCGTAGAGCTGCAAATGGGACTTTGAATAGAATTCCATCGGGAATAATAACAATCTCTTCTCCTGCAAGGTCTTGTTGTTCCGGGGCTATTAAATTCTCATAGAGAAACTCCAGTGGATCTGGGTCGTTCTCATTTTCCAGCCAAACGAACTGGAGGCGAGTCTTCTCTTGTTTCGTGCAATTTTCTCGAGTGAAATTGCTTGGTGAGTCTGGTAGCAACAGTGCTGGCTCTTCTGCAACACTTCTGCTGTTAAAGATATCATCATTCTCTTCAAGAAAGTCTAAAGATCTGTCCTCACAGCTGACTGGTGCTGTGACCTGCATTTTATCAAATGCTGCTTTTACAATTTTAGCAAGGGGCATGTCAACGTGTTTTCTTTCGTTTTCACCAGGTAATGGAACTCTCAATTTTCCAATTACATTGTTTCGATACATCAATGGTGGCTTTTGATTTGCTAAACGCCAAGAAATAACAAAACTTGTATCCACCATGAAAAAGAGAATAGAATGTTTACTATTTGGTAAAAGTGACTCAATTTCATCATAAGTTATCAAATTGGTTCTGGATCCTTGCCCCTTGTTCAAACCATACTTGGACACCAACAGATCACCTAAAGCTCGAGCTCGTCCACGCTCAGAAGCTAGAAGAGCCTCTTCAATCTGCTTTAAGTTTAGCAGCACTTGTGTCAGAATCTGATAGGTGTTGATAAACCTATCAACAATGTATATCTTAAACTGGTCGTGTCCCTCCAAATGATCAAAGAGCCATTCATAGCACTGCAAAGCGTCTTTGAAATAACTTGCAGATTTTTGCTGGCTCTCAAGACAGTTTTCTCTATCGAGTTCCTTTTCATAGATCCTGGCTAAATAAGCATATATATAACCAAGATTGTGAAGTGAGATTCCTTCTCCTTCCTTGTCGCCTATTTCTTTTGCAATGCCTATCCTCTTTTCCTGATACGTCTTGGCTTCTTGATATTTTCCTAATGAGTAATAGGTTGTTCCCAAATTACCATATGATCTTCCTTCACCGTCCTTGTCGCCTATTTCTTTGGCGATGCTTAGGCACTTTTCATGATACTTTATGGCACTTTGGTTATCTCCTAATAACTGGTAAACTGTCCCCAGGTTACCATACGATCTTTCTTCACCGTCCTTGTCGCAGATTTCCTTGGCAATAGACAGTCGCTTTGCTTGATACTTTATTGCCTCTTCGTATTTTCCTAACGATTTAGAGACAACGCCCAAGTTCCCATACGCTACTCCTTGGCTGCTCTTGTCATTTCTCTTTATGGCGATGCTTAAAAGCTTTTGGTGGTACTTTCCAGCCAGTTGGTAGTTTCCAATTGCTTGGTAGATTACTCCCAAATTCCCATATGCTGCTCCTTCACCGTCCTTGTCATCTATCTCTATGGCAATACTCAGACAATTTTCGTGATATTTTATAGCCTCTTGGTATTTTCCTAATGAGTGATAGACTGCTCCTAAGTTTCCATATGCTGTTCCTTCGCCGTTCTTGAAGCCAGTTTCTTTGGCGATGCTTAAGCACTTTTCGTGACACTTAATGGCCTCTTGGTAATTTGCTAGAGCGTTATAAACTACTCCGAGGTCCCCGTAGGCTGTCCCTTCTCCTTCCTTGTCGCCTAAATCTCTGGCGAAGCTTATCTTTTTTTCGATATACTTTATCGCTTCTTTGTATTTTCCTAATGATTGACAGACTACTCCCAAATGCCCGTATGCTATTTCTTCGTCTTTTTTGTTGCCTGTCTCTAAGGCGATGCTTAAACTCTTCTCGAAATGATGTATAGCCTCTTGGTTTTTTCCTAATAATTTGTAGACTACTCCCACGTTCACATGTGCAGTTCCCTCGCTGTCCTTGTCGCCCGTCTCTATGGCGATGCTTAGGAACTTTTCATGGTACTTCATAGACTCATGGTATTTTCCTAATGAGTGATAGAGTACTCCCAAGGATCCAAGTGCGTTTCTTGCGCTTTTCTTGTCGTCGGTTTCCATAGCAAATTCTATGCATTTTTCGTGATATTTTATGGCTTTTTCGTATTCTCCTATTAGCCGATAGGCCACTCCTAATTTCCAATATACTTTTCCTTCGCCGTTCTTGTCACCTATAGCTATTGCGACGCTTAGGAAATTTTCATGACACTTAATGGCTTCTTGGTGTTCCTTTAATGTCTCATATATTGTTCCCAAATTCCAAAATGCTTTGCCTTCGCCGAACTTGTCGCTGATCTCTTTGGCCACGTTTAGTTGTTTTTCAAAGTAGCTTATGGCCTCTTGATGTTTTCCCAGTGAGGCATAAGAAACTCCTAAGTCGTGAAGTGCTTCTCTTTCTCCTTGCTTATCGCCAATCTCTTTAGCGATGCCCAAGAGCTTATCGAAATACTTTATGGCCTCTTGGTGATTATTTAGGTATTGATAGACTACTCCTAAGTTTCCATATGCTGCGCCTTCGCCGTTTTTGTCTCTTATCTCTAGGGCGATGCGTAAACTCTCTTTGAAGTATTGAATGGCCACATTGTATTTACCCATTGAATAATAGGTAAATCCCAAACGGCTATATGCTGTTCTTTCCCCCTTTCTGTCACAAGTCTCTCTTGCAATTTTCAGGAGTTCTTCATACTTGCTTATCTCTTCTTTGAATCGATTCATGATGGTATCTATGAAGTAACTCAAGGCCGTTACAAGAATCTAAGCAGAGAATCATAAACGATCATCCGAACCGTCCATAGCTGTTGTCGAAAGAGGTAATTGCCAAACACATTCTCCTTACAAAACCTAAAGAGTATCTTTATTGGCGCAGGTATTATTTCTTGTCAACATAACAATTGCGTCTCGGCCAAACCACATCTCAGGATTTCTATGAATAGGAAGAAAATTCTTGTTACTACGTTGTTGTGTATTTTCTGTTACGGTTTTGTTGTTCAGGAGTATTTTTCAGTTCTAAGAAAGAATTTGCTGAGAACGTAGATATTAAGAAACGATACAACGTCGTTACCAGCCCCTGACTTGACTCTAAGCTAATCCTTCGAGACAATGATGGCGCGACACTGAAAGTCTTAGAGAAGATTTATATGAGGGGCTTCCTTGAACTTCTATGATTGGTCAACAACACCATGACGCTAGACCAAATGGCCTTGTTATTCAGAGGACTGATTTTGGTAATACGATAAAAATGTAAAATTGACATCACTCCGAGAGAAGGAGAATTCTGTTCAACTTGCTTTGGTTTTGGAAAATGGAAAAATCTAATGTTATTGAGTATAGCTATATGGTGTTCGGAAAAGTAAGCAGAAACGACGAGAACAATTTGGGGGTATAAATAATGTCTTTTGCTGTTGACGAAGTAAAAACTAAAGGTTAGTATCTAATATACCGATAGCGAACTTTTCATTTCTGAGGAAATGCTTGAGTGCTTCTTTGAAACAAAACAAAGTTGATTGTATAAATGTTAAATTTAAGGTCTTGACATGTTTATATTCTGTGTATTATATCTGTACGAAATGTATTGAGTTTTGACATCAGATTTTGCAATATGTTACCTTTTCTGGCTTTCCGCCTATCAAAACTCTTATAGTTTAAAGTAGAAACATTTCTCAGCGTGTTATTTTAAAAGAACGATATCGCACTTTAACATACTGACATGCCTTAATGCTCAGTTTCATAGGGTCAAATATTGGAAGAATTTCAGACAACCGAGAGTTACGTTGCATCCTCGACCATCGTAACTTTAAAACTTGTTCTCATAAATTAAATCCCGATAATTGCCAAAACGTCGCAGAAATCTAGGAGCAAGCTGACAAAATGGCATTTTCTATTTCCTGAGTTTATCCCGACTGTACCAGCCGATCGCTTAAGGGTTCCCCGATTAACGAAAAATGATAGCGAAACATGGGTTTCACATTGCGTAGTTATCTCAAATCCCATTAAAAGTCAAACCAAAACTATACAGACAAAAATGATGTGGTTGAAATAACAGGCAAATCAGTCACTGATCATCAATGGACACCTAAAATGTGTACAATTCTACAATTGATTTCGGTTCCAATAAACCCTAGACCAATGTTAGACCTTTTTAGGATACATTTGTACATTCATGTTTCGACAGACTGTTAATATTTACCCAGTCTCTTCAATGTTGATTGAACAACAGATAGAGATGAAGAGCTCTAAACGAAGCGACGGTCTCGTTTTTCTCGCGTTTGCTGTTCTGCTTTAGCTATGTCCACGAGCGCTGGTAGGTTCAATGGTGATTCGAGTCGTGGTGAAGTGAAGCTAAACAGTCGTCAAGACGGGCATAGCTCCATATTTAAATTAGGACACCATTTGAAAGAACCATGCGCCAATGTGTATCGACAATCCATCGAACTTATCTTTCTCTGTTGTTTCCTCTAAATAATATTGATTCGCGAACCTGTAACTAGGTTAATATACAGTTCGGTTTTAAGCATTTTTCAAGAAAACAAATGCGGCAACTGGAAGCAGTCGGCTCGAAACCGATTCTGGTCGACCCCGAATAATCGTGTCTAGCTTCACTTTGAAAACTGTTGTAGTTCGGCAGTTCAGAATGGTATAAAAATTTAACATTTGTATTTTGTCAATGACTTACCATAATTGCTCTTGATTATCTTTTGGCCATGACTTTTTAATAACTTGTTCATGGGAATGCTTTAAGACCACGACACGATCCGGTCGCGCCAAATCAAGTGCGAAATTACGGAGCAAATTTGACTTGCATATTTTTCACTGATTTTAATATAAGGGGCTTCCCCAACCTGCTGTGATTGGTTTACGTAGATAAACATTAAGCCACATAAGGAGTTCAAAACAAAAATAATATGAAGAAATCAACTTGTTGAATAAGCCCTTCCGTAAAGTAGCATAATAGAGCAGTTTCAGGATATATTAAAACAATACATTTTTTGACGAAGGAAAATATCAAAAGTTAGCCATTCAGTATGTGGACAACAATTAATTTCATTTCCCAGAAACTGATCTTCTTCTTTGAAACGACACGACATTGATTCTATTTTTGTCAATTTGGAGGTCTTGACATGCAGTATCATCATGGTAGCTGTACATTTAACCACAATGCCTTGTGAGCCTAACTCAGCGAATAGACCATTCTTTTGGGAACTTGCCTTTGCACTAACAACATTGTGTATGGTAGGTTTGAAGTCTTTACATCCTTTCTTAGCGTTTATATGAGTGTTTTCAGGTTTTTCATGCTAAGAATTGTGGGTAGACGTACCAGTCAGGGTCAATTGCACCATTAGCTCGACTAATCAGTAATCATAAACAGCCTGTAATATCTGTCTGAAAAACCACACCAGACAGTGGTTTTATTAGATTTGCTCTGAAATTACTGGACATAAAAACCAGGGGTTTGGGACGTCTGCCAATTGGGGTAAGTATTTCGACAATGTTCATTCAATTTACAATTTATTTTTCTGCTTAATTAATCATTTAATTTTATTTTTTGTTACTTCACCTGAAAGTTGTAGCATACAGCCGAAATGGAGAGACACAGATCTTTAAACCGACACAAATCTTAACCAAAGAAACGTTTAAATATGTTTTTGTGTATGTTTATCATTTTAATTGCTCCTTTGAACATTTTCAGAACTCGTGAAGAAACGGCCAATGACAAAACAGCGAAGCATGAGTTGCAAGAATACCACAGGCACTTCTAGACCCCCAATGAGTCCGTCTGGCTTCACAATATTAACAGGAGTGACATTTAAGATTTAGAAAACTAATTTCTTTCAGCAATTTACCTTGATTCTTGTGTGGCTTTCCAAGATTAGTTTCGAAATACTGCTTCGATGTCAAGCCGTCGTTGTTGAAATGTAAATCAAGCTGGATGTATTTGAGCTTGAGCACAGATTTAGTTTACCGTCCTCCATTGATTGGTTAACAACGAGACATTTTGAAGCATGACGCGAAATTAAGAGTCTTTGTTCATTCATCGATCTTGAAAAGAGAAAACAATGGTCTTGCCTTCACCCAGTCAAGGGAATGTCCCAGCTGAATTGCTGAGCTGGATTGTTTCATTCTCAACACAAACATGATGAATAATACAACCTTGCGACGAAAACAATGCAATTCTGAGAAACACAGGAAGTCACATAGGTCATGATAAAAGATTCTAGATTTCTGTGTTTCACAAACTGCCGAACGCCGCTCAACTTCTAAACAAATGCCATAAAATTTTCTGGGTTCTCGTCTTTTCCTTTCTAGACTTCTAAAATGATAGATTAGCTTTGTGGTTTTCATAGAACTTGGATTTTAAAATTAAAATTTTTAAAACTAAAATGCTCGAATACAATATACTTGCAATCATATATTGATCTTTTGAAGTGCAGATATTAATTTAGTATTACGTTTCGACAAAACTAGATTAACCATGCTTCAGCCCTTCAAGAGAACGTCCTCTTTTATCGCTGTTTCCGCAAAATTACAACAAATTCTGGCAATATCTTGGTTTTATTTTTAAGAACGAATGTTTTGAATCATAGAGCACTAGTTCCACTGATCGTAAAGGTTTTGAGAGTTTTTGGAGATAATTGAAAGGAAAAAAAGCTGGTTTAAAAGTTGTTGATGTAGAAGTTTTAGAATGACTGTCGAAAGTTTATGATAATACAACCGAAAAAAAATGTAGCACTGACAATCTATTTAGTCGGCCTTTGATTATATCTACATGTATAATTTGACTGGTACCTCTTAGGGTTAAAAATCCGTTTGAGCCTCGCCCAGATTTGTACCTCTTAGGGGTTCAGTTGAAATTTCCCGACAAACATCCCTTCCTGGCTCCAAAGTTGGCAGACCCCCCCCCCGCCCCTCCTCCCCCAGGTGAAAGGATGGATTTTGGATACGTTTTATTATAAGTTGCAACAAAGTGTTTTATTACAAATTGCAATAGTACATGGAGATCCGCCAAAATAATAAAGACAAATACTTGGACGGAAGCTCTTTGATATTCAAAGCATATTCAGAAAAAAAATAGTTCAAAAACCTTCCCAGATTTCAGCCGTGAAATTATGTAGTTAAAAGAAATTGAAAGTTGTATTTTCTTCTGTACACTTACGTTAAAAATCGGGCAATTAGAAATACAAAGCGTCCATAATTTAAAAATATGGTTTTTTTTAGAGCATCATTTCATACATATAGAAAAAATTTATCGTTTTATCATGTTATATTACAAACACAGCGATCTGATTGATTTTCTCACAGTTCTATAGTCGCTGATATACAACGAAATGCATCAATGCGTTTTTGCACGTGCGAGTGACGGTGATTCGTTGTTTGTTAAACGTTTATAGTTTGATACAAAATGGTTGAACTAAAATACATAATAAGGCACGTTAAATTTATACTTAAACAGTTAGAACAAAAAAACAATCGCTATTGTTTTCAATATATGAGTGACAGTCAACTCGACTTCTTCTCGTCTTCGTTTACAATGTTCACATAGAATATGTTAGCCCGTGTTCCAATTGGTAAAAATATATAATTATGTGATCGCACTGATAAGTGGTAACCACTTTTACAATTATGTGCAGAGCAAAGCAGAAGGTTGAATTTGCTGGTAACCAAAACTTCCTGTTACGTAGAATACGATATTTCTGACGTTTATTGTCACCTTCTTGCAAAATTTGTCGATGTTCTTATCTTCTTACCCAATGTGCCTTTTTTACAAGTCTTGTGGGCCCGCCAGCAGAAACCTAGCCGGTTCGCAGGCTAGCAGAAACCCCCACATGGTTATACAATGGTCACGTGCCCGCTAGGACCATTCGATTACCCTTTAGGGACGGACCATTGGATATTGTACTATGGGGTGGGGTGGAGATGGAGGTGTTTTAATTTGCTTGCTAAACATTTTTATTCGTGATTTTTTCTGAAAAATATGTATTTTTTTTTCGTTTTTCCCCTTATTTTTATATCCTTGTGTCAAGCATTTTTTTGGTTTTCTTGGCTTGTGAAAATTTCTTTTCGAAATTGTTCCATCCCATCCTCCTCTCCACAAATCATATGTTCGGTCTCCAAAATAATTTGCTCCTGGTGCTGCATTTGTGGTAGAACTTTATGACCCAAGTGCTGGACGTAACACGGGTTTCCCGCGTGTACGGGACATCGCGCATGTACGGGACATCACTCATGTTCGGGTTATGACGCGTGTACGGGACATCACGCGTGTACAGCTTGTTCCAGTAACTGGCCTTTAGCAGACTCTTTTCCCAAGACCTACAAAGACAAAACAAGCTTCGACTGAGTTTCATCTCAACTAAGAGTGCAACGTGTAGGAGTTTAAACTTATCCACTTTTCTTTTCATTTCCGTTCCACTCTCTCAGTTTGTTAATATTATGTGTGATGGAGACGAGTGAAAGGAAAAATCAGACGCTTACAGCTTAGTTTTGCGACCGAATGAATACAGAGTATAGCAATTTTTGTTCAGTCGTTCACATTAACATCATACTCCCACAATTAAGTATTCCAAGGAACAATGTTTATACAGCAAAAAACTTAGTACGCAAAAACTCGTAGCTTTTTAACTTGGAAAATCGTTCTAGTTACCCTACGGCTCTGTTGCTCCAGAGCAAGGGTTGGGTTGGCTGTAAATAGGCTTTGGCCGATTGTGCTAGCATAATTTTTGGCATAAATGGAGCAAAAAAGCATAATTTTTCAAAAAGGCACTGGAGCACAGTGGGCCAAAGCCGAGCTGTAAAGGGGATAAATGAAGATAAGGGGTTAGCACAGAGAGGGTGGGGTGGAGTGGGGTGTGGAACTTCTGGTTGTGATACGTTGTCTCCAGGCAGTAAGAAAGTACAACTTATACATATCTTCTTTGTCAAAGGGAAGGGAGGGTGGGGTTGTGTGTGTGTGTGTGTTTGTGAGTGTGTGTGTGTGTGTGTGGTGGGGGGGATGTAGGTTAGTTACAGCTACAATAAAAAACTGATGAGATTGCAAGTTTTGGTAATTTTAGCTTTTGAACCAAGCATTTTTCTTACGAGACTGTCCAAGTGTCAAGAAGTGTTTTGCTAATTTCGTTTAACACTGTGAAAAGTTGACTTTTTCCCTCATTGGTGTGTAGTACTTTCTCGTTCTATCAAACCTGTGCATCCGCGCAAAGGTGCTGTAAACAATGGAGCTTCTAGTGAAATGCACAGCGCAAGAGGACGGGCGAGATGAGGTAACTGATAACATCTGGCTGGCAAAACGGACTCGAAAGCTACATCTATACGATAAGGGTAAAGGTTATGGTTAGGAATAGTAGAGTTCGTCCTTTACGCCATAAAATGCATTATAAACCGTTAAATCTTCAGAGTTTGGGTTGAGGTAAGTTTGAGTTTAGGCTAGATTAGGGTGGCATGGAGTTTGGGTTAAGATAAGGTTGAGTTTAGGCT
>JANSTQ010145427.1:0-12367 GCA_026167885.1 Bergia puertoricense
TAATACTGTGTTAGCACTTTTTGGGAACTGTGTACTGATAATATCGTTATATCGGGAAAGATTTTACGTTCGGTCCGCTAGATTCTCCTGGTTATATTGGGAATATCATTATATCAAAGATCGTTATATCGGGGTTCTGTCCCATACATTTTACTGTAACTTTTGCCGGGACATAGAATATTCATTGTTATACCGGGAATATCGTTATATCGAGAATCGTTATATCGGGGTTCCACTGTATTATGATACCTCAGAAATACATTGTATGCATTCACGGATTCTCATCAATGAGGTATGTTACATAAGAATTTCAAAACAAAAGCACGCCTTTTAAAGGGATTAAATATCCCCATCAAATATGGTGGGTATGTGAAGCTGACTTCTTGAGGCCCAATTACCCAATTAAAATCACTTTTGTAGCCAATTGGAGACCCCACCTGACCTATATTATATAGTTTTATGAACACATACCAAAATCATGCAAGCCATCTGGCATGTGCAGACACACTTTACCACCATAATTCACCAATTTAATAGCTTTTTAAAAATATGTTTGGGAAAATAAAAAACACAAATGTTGGAGAGAGATTTGTGGAAGACTGAAAAATTGAGGGACACATTTTAAGAAAACAGAAGTTACATATATGATTCTAAGGTGTATACATACTGTACAAAATATTGAAGCATTTTGTTTGAATTTAACAAAATTTTATCCAGATCAAAGTAGTTTCAGAAAAGGTTGATGTCTTGTTCAAATCAAAACGACTGGTATTGTTGCCATGGTTACAAAATGGCAGCCAATATATCATTAACATTGAAACTTTAATGAAACGGCCTTCATCACAACTAGCTATTGACAGACAGGCATGTTTTACTGATATATCCTAATCGTGAAACTAGAATAAATCACAATAATAACAACTGTTAAACTAAATTAAACTAAAAGGTGAGTTAAATCAAAGATATAAAAATAAGTAAATGCAAAATACAATATAAAATAGAAAGGAAACTGCACATACCAATGTCCTCTTAGTTGTGCTCCGCAAAGATTGAAGTTCTTCACTTTGAACTCAACACGCAATGGACTTGGCACCACACAAACTAAAAACTTCTGTAAACAGTTATCTTAATTTACAAACAGGCAATCTCTCGGGAGTGCTAAGTTACTGTTTATTGTAATTACATAGTCAGTTGATTTCACTTTGAATACTTATCACTTTGTGAAGCAAAATATATAAATTGCACCAAAACTTAAAGAGCAGCTAAGAGGACATTGGTATGTGCAGTTTCCTTTCTATATTATATTGTATTTTACATTTACTTATTTTTATATCTTCGATTTAACTCACCATTTAGTTTAATTTAGTTTAACAGTTGTTATTATTATAATTTATTCTAGTTTCACAATTAGGGTACAGTATATCAGTAAAACATACCTGTCTGTGCTTTGGCACAACATTGTCAAATAGTACCTCAACAACTAGAGCAACTGACAGTTTTTCAAATATCAGATAAAATAATTTACATGTAGAAATGTACCTGGTTGTTCAATGGCTCACCATCTTAACATTTTCAAATATTAATTTTATCCACTGGATAAGGATTTAACATCTGGATAGTGCTATCCAACCTTTGAACAACCTTGGCCTGGACAGAAATGTCAAGATTAAACAGCTATACTGTAGATTCTCCTGCAAAATTAAATTATTTTTAGCTGCTAGGTCGCACTATACTACCAAAAAATAGGACAACTCCAGATACTTTCTCTTGGATGAGGAACAAAAATGGATGGTTGACACAGAATCTCTGATATGGTGTCGATGACATACACATACCGGTAGGAGCCATAATAACAGCCATAGCTGCGGCTGCTTCTGTCCCTTCTTCATTTACCTCAACAAATGCTTTGTGGATGATGTCAGAGACATAAAGGTTCTCCCTACAATCTTGCATACCAGTTAGGTTGGCTTTTCTTTCATCAAACATGTCGGCAGCACCAAGTTGCCTTAGTATGTTTTTCATGGAGAACTTCTGTGTCATCTTGAACTGGGGGATGGATACTTTAACCTTGGTAAGGTTTGACTTGCTTGTAGAACAGAGAATTTCCTGTAACTTGCTGCAGTTCAAACCATTCTCGAGGGCCGCCAGTCCATCATTTTGACAAGGTAGCAAAAAGAACATGGACAACTTCTCCCCCTCATAGGGCATTTCAAGGACCTGACAATTCAATCCACACGCCGGTTTATACATGAAGTACCTGAAATCTGAAATTTTGGTCATCATCTGAACTTCGATTTCCTCATCTGGCTTGACGTAGAACTGTAACGGGAACGTTTAATCTTTATTAAAGTTGTTTAACCAGAGTCCCTTGAAATACAGTACACGGCATTTACCAGTGTCAGTCGTGTGTGGTTGTTAAACCCGCCCGCTTCGATCAAGTCTTTGATCTTGTCTTTAGTCTGTTTTTCAACCCAAGAGTTTACCTCTCGCCTCGCTCCTCCGCATCCCGCTTGTAGTCCACTATTGCAACATCTGCCCCATAGAATTCCGCTATGGCTTTCTTAAAATCTTGCACAACATCGAAATCCCTCTGTAGAAACTGTCTGTTCGCCATTGCCAACTCAACCTTATCGCTGATCAGGGAGCTAGAAACTGACGCAAGGAATGACTGCATTTGGCAGTGAAGCTCCTGTGCAGGTATTCCATCCCAGTTCAACGCCTTGGCAATTTGTGTGGCTGTGTCTGCTTTCGCTCCAAGGTAAGTCATAGCCAGAGCGACAGTGATACTGCTGGGTGAGTAGAAAAGGTTCTCTTCTTCCATATCTTTGCGCAAAACCTCACAGATATCAAGAGTAAATTTGTTTGAAGCAAGGGCAACATACTCACTGGCAGTGACACTGCTACTGCTGTACATTTTTTTCTCGAAAATACCTGACTCTGACTCTATCCAAGCACAACCTAACGGAGATACGTCGTGCTAGATACTATATATATTACTGTCTCAACTCTACAGCCACAGAGGTCTACAGAGGCACCCGCTTTTCGCCTTATAAATAAATATCTATTACTCTGAAAAAGAATGTTGAAGTAAATTTACAAAAAAAATAGGCCGCTTCTTCCTGTTTTTTGAAAAATCTGGACAATAAACATATTTTTTTTTTACTTGGCCTTATTCTGTGATTTTTTTTATCAAGGAAAAAATATGTTCATGCTGCACTGTCTGTACGACAAATCAGCGGCTATAAAATGACGAGAGAGCAAATCAGATTGTCAATCAGATTGAGGAGGTCTGGGTGCACATACATGTTGTGTTTAATAATTGTTTCGAATGTAAGTTTCAGTTTTCGGTGTTGCAATATAAAGAATATCTCATTTATAAGAACTAAGACGAAATTCTGGAAGCACTGTTTCTTGTTATATTAGCTGAAAATGAGCAACACTGGATCGAAGGGTGTTACTTTTGCTTCAAACAAGTTTACACTTGATCTCCATGGAGTCGTGAGGAAAGTCGAGAAGGAAAATATTTTCTACTCACCCAGCAGTATCACTGTCGCTCTGGCTATGACTTACCTTGGTGCGAAAGCAGACACAGCCACACAAATTGCCAAGGCGTTGAACTGGGATGGAATACCTGCACAGGAGCTTCACTGCCAAATGAAATCATTCCTTGCATCAGTTCGGGCAGCAAACTGTAGCAAGGTTGAGCTAGCAATGGCGAACAGGCAGTTTCTTCAGAAGGATTTCGATGTTGTGCAATATTTTAAGGAAGGCACATCGGAATTTTACGGTGCAGAGGTGGCATTGGTGAATTACAAGGAAAATGCTGAGGGAGCAAGACGAGAGGTATTGAATATATTTGCATGGGGAGAATGAAGAGGCAGGTGCAAAGGTCGGACCGGAACGAGTCGGACTCGAAAAATGTAATCTTACCCCAATCAATAAGTTAGTCACTAAAAGAGTCACCAAATACGTCGCCAAGAGCACCTTTAAATCGGCCCTCCAAGTAGATTTAAGTCAATTATGCTTGTAAAATGGCTTATTATTCCTGCCAACACTGCTCGTAAGAACTGCTTATTGCTCGAGCATGGCTGTTATCCAGTAAAATACCAGCTGGGAAAGTTCGTTTTTCAGTCGCTTTTACTTTTTTTGGTATGTTAGCTCTGCTTTGTCTTTGACTCCTAAACATTTGACTTAGTATAACGAAACCAACAAACAAGAGGAAGCATTATCAAACACAAATATACATTTCTTGTGCAGTTTTAATCAGTTATTCCCAACAGTAACACGGTATATTTCAGTTAGTATTTTGGGGATTTGATTTTATAATTATAGCGTTCAGACGTACACCCAAGTTTCATTATAAACTGACCATTTATGGCGACTGGTGACCATGATGGTGACTGTTACATTTACCCGTATTAAACTCCTACAATGTAGCACGCGAAAAACCTTAAAATGCTCATAAAAACATTCAGAAAGGATCTAAACTACTTCAAACCTGAGATACACAGTGTTGTTAGTGCATGAACAAGTTTCTTAAAACAATGGCCTTCCACGTGCACCTACATGTATTTGCTGCATTAGGTTCGCAAGGCATTGTGGTCAAATGTACAGCCACCATCTTTTTCGGTATGGTGGATTATGCTCAAATTATGCTCCAGTGGCAAAAATTATGCTTGAAAAATTGCTTGTAATGTTGGCAGAAACAGGGCTATTATGCTGAAAATTATGCCGGCATAATTTACATGTACTTAAGCCTACCTTCAAGCTTTGCAGGTACAAGAAATAGAAAAACATGCCATACTAGGCCTTTCTGGCCTCTGCAGCACAGACAGCCCAAGCTTGCAAGTAACATTTTTAAAAAAATACTATTATATATTGTATGCAGAGCTTTTGAACTGTAAGCTTTGTAAGGGAATTTGGTTTTTGGAAAATGTATTCTGCAAATCAGCTGGTATTACAACAAGAAAATCTAAAAGCAGGTACAAAATGGTGCTCAAGAAATCACTACAGAACAACCCTGCCACAAAGTATGTTATGTTTATTTTTCTTTTTTGTTACAAGACCAGCAGATTTTAGAAAACTTATTTTCAAAGAAAAATTCTGATGATAATGTTCAGCTGGGAAGGCTTGGCACTACTAGATGACCAGGCAGTTGTACTTCCACACAATGTAAAAGCTTGCAGGACTGCTTTGAAGGTGCTCTTGGCAGTAAATTTAATGACTTTTTTAGTGACTAGCTTATGTGTTTGCCTAAAATTACAATTTTAGAACTCTGTTTGATATACTTGCCTATCCAAGGTAGTCTGACTTGATCAGAGTTGATCCAACTCAAACTAGCAATCTGGTCTGCCTTTTGTACCAGTCTGTGAATGAACTCTCACATTGTTAGGGGTAGGACAGAACCCAAAATCTTAAAAATGTGGTTGCAAGAAGCATCAAACATTTGAAGTAACCATGTTTTTGTTCAAATATACAAATGAAATTTTAAATAAAATGATTTCTGTAACTCTGGGGGATTATGATTGCTCTACAGTGAGGGTATGCCATTCTGTCCGATGAGGAGAAAAGCAGCCAACCATCACCAGTCAGCCACAGACAGCCTTGATCAGGAACGCTGTGCCGTGGTTGGTTTAAATCAACCACAGTCAGCCACTTTTCTTGGCTTTGTTTTTTGACCAACTGTTACTGACTGCTGCCAGCCATCCATTTCAGTTGTAAATCATGGTTTATCACTTTGTTGCTGGTTCTAGATATCAGTAGCTTCCGGCATTTGAATCATGTCTTGACATGACTTGAAACACTGGGTATTCAATTCTTGTCAGTTTGTGATTTGTAGTCGAGTGACAAAAAACTTTCTCTGGTGTCTCAGGGATTTCGTCCCCCTGTAATCTTGCCCTCCCCTGGGCGAAATCCCTGGTGGTCTTGCCCCCCTCTGCTTGCCCCGCCCTCCTTAACAAAGCCCTTGAAAAAGTGTCTTTTATGAGGAAAAATGTTCTTCTACTGAACCTGCTACCAAGGCTACTCTGTAGAATGTTAATTACGATAAAATGGTTATTGATAGTATATATGTTTGTTTTAGTTTTGCTTTCTAGTTGGTGCTGTTATGGCTAGCATAAAAAGTATTTCCATAACGCATTAAAAGTATTTTCTATCTCTTCGAGTTCTGTTTTTGTTCGAATTGGAGTATTTAACGTTGCAGCAAAGTCCTTTGGTAAACTTAAGTGTTTGAATATGTTTGACTGTGTTTTATATTGAAGTGAAAATGGTTATATGTAAATATTAAAACAACTCACGTGGCTTCGCTTTGAGTCTTGCGCTGAAAAGCAAACTGCATCACACCTTTTTTATAAGCGTTCTTTTGTGCTTGGATCGAACACCTTTTTATTGTGAGTTAAAGCCACAGCCGCTGCAAGAAATCAATTGTCACACATACAATCACATCACCAGTGAAGTAAAATTCACAAAGCACCGCCAAGCCTGACTACAGCTCATGGACTTTCTTGCTTTCTAGTTGGTGCTGTCATGGCTAGCATTCAGCACTTTGCCGAATGGATCAAAAATGTTTTCCAAATCTAACAGTTTTGTTTTTGTTAGAGTTCGAGTATTTTAATACTCAAAATAGTACTTCAAAAACATTTCAGTACAGCCCTCAGGTAAAGATAATGTGTATGTTCAACTGTGTTCAATATTGAAATGTAAATGGTTATGTTTGCAATTCTCTCCCGGTGTATAAATGGCATGAGCCGAGGTCGCACTCCAATAACAAAGAGTGGTCGAAAAGTTTTGTACAGGAACATGACGTTGAGGAAAGTGTTCAACAATCAGAACTGGTATGGTTTGCATATGTTTGCTGTGAAAATCAATCCTATCAGTGAGGTCGCTCAGATCAGCCCATTATATCACGCAGCAAGTTAAAGTTAAGATTTTTGTACTGCCACATATTTTGCTACTGATGTCTCTCATTGTATCACAGGCAATTAGAATAATTGTGGTTTATGTGCAGTGATGATTATTGTTGCAATGTGGTTAAACGGTCACTGATTGATAATGACAAAATAATAAAATTTTTAAAATAAGAAAACCCAATTGTACTTAGTTCTAGCAAAACAACTAGCAACAAAGCGGCTTTGCTTTGAGTCTTCAGTGCGCTCAAAAATGACCTGCATCACACCTTTTTAAGCAAGCGTTCTTTTATGCTTAGACCGAAAGCCCTTTTCATTGTAAGATATAGCTGCAATTTCTGCAAGAAAATTGTCATAATGTGTATAAACATGTTGCAACATTAGAGAGTAAAGGAACTTGACTCTAATGCTTCATATCAGAAGGATTAATTTCCAATCAATCCTGGGAAAGTAATCATACTTTCTGGCAAACGTGTGGCTAGAATTTAGAATTTTAGTGCAAAACCAAACCTTCCTTACTTGGTATTTACATGTATAGGGACACCGCCATGCCTTTTTACTTGCAATGGTTTTATGAGAGCAAAATAAAAGTAGGTTTTCAATTTTTTTTTAGGTTAAGAACATTTCAGAAAGGAACTCTGTTGTCCTAAAATCATTTTTTAAAAAAAAAATCAGTTAATACTTCATTGTCATAATCATAGTTAGTTGCACTTAACAATTGGAGCTTTTTATAAATACCAGCCCTTTTGTAAGACATCACTGAAAAGGAGCGAGCTGTGTTCTGATTACTGGAAAACTAATCCTAAAATCTTTTTACAAATGTATTTTAAAGTTAAGTTGTTAGAAATACAGATAATACTGAGCAAATGAATGTTAAAGCAGGAAATTTCAGTACATTGAAAATGACTCAGAGATTCACAAAAATATGTACATATTCATGAAGAACAGAAATGAAAACACGAAAATGTCCTTTCTATAACACAACAGATTACAAAATAAAACCAAACAGACTTCCAAGGAGCAGCATGTGTTGCGCCAAAAACGACGAAAAAGGGGGAGGCGGAATCTTTAAGGTTGAGGAGGGGCGAGATCCCTAAAGGGGTGTGAGATCCCTAGGGATCTCACCCAGGGCGACGAAATCCCTAGGGGGGGGCAAAATCCCTGTGACACCGGCTTATTTGCACAAACTTGTATGTAGAGCTCAAAGTAGTTACAGTATTTATGTCAGTTACTTTTAGATAATGAAGCACACCTTTCATTGAATGCAATCAACATGACATTGAAGCAATTGAAAAAGAAAACAAATCACACTAATGGTGACATTTTAGATTACACAAATGACAGAATAATACTAGGTTCTGTGGTTCAATATTACACAGATAGACAGAGTATTCCAGTATGTCCAATAAGGTTTGTGTTGCCGATCATTCACATCGTGAGTTTTGGTAGATTTATGAGTTGCACAACTGGCCACAGTCAGCCATAGTCATTCACGGTTGGCTATGGTCGGCTGGCCAACAAAGGCCAACAGTTCATGACCATGGCTGACAGTCCACTCCATCACAGGGACCAAGAGGGCTGACTATGGCCGACTGTGACTGACCGTGGCCAACCATGGCCAGTAGTGAGACTCATAAATCTACCAAAACTCACCAGGCCAATGGTGGCCAACCACATAAAGTCCCAATTTAAAATAAATCTCGTTAATGACAATCAACTGATTGACAATTGACAGTGTTACATGTACTTAGTATTTGATAATCGAGAGTAGCACCTATTTGAAAACAAAATTACTTGAAAACATTATTGAACATTGGTGTGAGTGTGGTTCTATAAAATTTTCTGATGAAAATTCACGAAACCTAGCCACTAACAACTGTTGCTTTTGTTGCCATTTTTATTCAAGTGACTCATTCCCAGTCTTTTCACAGTTGTTGAATTTTTTTGCCACACTAGTTTCCAGGTTCAGCACTTCATAATCAAAACTGGTCACCATTAGTTTGTTTACTTGCTCAATTCCTTCTATGCCATGTTGATTTCATTCACTGAAAGATGTGCTTCATATCTAAAAGTAACCAACATAAATACTGCAACTACTTGGAGTTCTGCCTGTACAAGATTGTGCAAATAAGAGAAAGTTTGATCACAACAAACTACAGTTCTTGCTTTTTTCAATGAATTGCTGCAAACAGCAAAATTTCCTGAAAATGGAGTGGCGCAAAAAAAATACCTAGCTGGTAGTTATAACTGTTGTAAGAGTTTGAAGTTAATTTCACATTTCACCAAAATTTAATACTACTTTTTACTTGAAAATAAATCACAGCTCAGGAAAAAATGTTTACCACCCTGATATCATTGCAGACACCAAACCCCTATGCTGCATGTATATTAAAAGCAAACTTTAAATGATAAATTAATAAGGATGAAGTAGTTATGGTCATTTTTCTTGCATAATTGGTGGCTCTTACATGTAAAAGAGCCATTTGTAAAAAGAACAGTATTTAATAGAAACGAGACAACAGCAGCAGCTCACTGCATGGACTCCCTCATTTCTGCCACTAAGCAATATTTCTGTACATAGTCATTTGTGGTTGGCCATGGTCAGCCATGGGTGGCCATGGTCAGACTGTTGAGTTTAGGTAGACTTTTGAGTCGCACGGTCAGCCACAGGCAGCCCTCTTGATTCCTGTGAAACAATGGGCGGTTGGCCATGGTCGTGAACAGTCAGCCAGCAAACAATGACCAAGCATGAATGGTCTGCCACACAAACCTCATTGGACAGACTGGCATATTCAGTCTACAGTATAACAGTGACCATTTTTGTTTGGTTTGACACCTGATTTTTTAAAATATAAGTTATATAAATTATGTATAACTATAGAGACAAGTATAAAATTACTTAGAAAAATTCCATTTAACTTACATTTAGTCTCATTACTACATGTAGAAGCATTTGTGGTGGATACATATATACAATAAACCTGTTTTTAAATTGTTTGGTTAACTGCATTTAAGTGATTTTGTGACAGTTTAAGGGAATTCAAGAATTCTGATTGGTGATACTAGACAGTGTAACTTTCAGTAGGTTACAGAATTTGGTTAAACAACCATTTGCAAAAAACTGATAGATCTGCTCTGTGACGTTGTAGTTCAATTGGCCATCACCATGTCTTTGAGGTAATCTACTGAAGGACTGATTATGTAAAAGGCCCTGCATTAGGGAGTACTTAAGATATCAGGCACTCAGCAAGATACACAAGAAGAAAGTAGTGCCAAACTTGACAAGTGTACAAATGTACATACTCCAGTACTGGTGTAAAGGTGGTATGTTAAACCATGATGAGAATGCATTCAGGCAGACCTCTTCAGCAAGCATAGGGCATACAAATGCCTTCTTGATGGTTGCTGCAATTTATTCCACAAGTTTGTGGTCAGAAGATATCACTACACCAGGTAGTTTCATTTTATTCACAATGTTAATTTGTTGGTTATCAATTACAATAGGACTCAGGTAGTGTGACAGGTTAAGGTGAAAAGTGTATGTCCAAGATTACAGGGGACCAAGCTCCATACAATGTACCTTGTGGTACAACCTGTTGATTTTGATTTTGAGCTTCATATTTCAGTCATTTGCTTGGTGTGTTGCCGTTTAAAATTAAAGGAACAAAATTGAATCACGAAGGAAACTATTGTTATTAATATCCATGTATTGTAGGCCAAGAGTAGAGTAGGAAAATTAAATGTGATGCCATGAAAACTTTCAAACTGGTAGTACAGGGACTGCGGAGCAGGGGGGCAAGAGGGGCTTTAGCAGGGACTGCAGAGCAGGGGGACTGGAGAAGTTTTAGTCCCACCAATATTTTCAAAATTTTAAGGAGTTCATGAGAAAAAGTGTGTTCAGCCCTGCCAATATTGAGTCACTAATCAGCCCCACCAATCACAAAGAAGCTTCACAGTCCTTGTAGTAAATATTTAACCTTTCTAAACTGTAACCTTACAACTTGCCGTCTATTGCAAGCAAATGTAAACAAAATCATTCACGACCCAAAGTTGAAATTATGAGATATCAGAAATGCATGATTCTAGACGTGTCTGCCGATTTGTCCTTTTTAGGAAATGTGAACTGCATGGTGTGTGTCTGTGGTCTTTGATTGGACAAATAAAAATAAATGTAATACACACATGGTTTGTAGTTAGTTATTGACAGGATTTATGCAGGTTTTGAATAAACCTCAGTATTCAAATTTAATTATATCGACGTTATTTTATTTTTGTTTCGCCAGGTATTGCATGGAAACCTAATTTTTAACATGTCAATTCAAAACAAATACTGTAACTAGTGTAAGTACGTATATGAAATTCGAGAATTTTGGTCAAGACCTGGGCACTATTTTATGACCTTTGTATAAGTCGAGGTCGATTTTTTCACTGACAGTTTGGGTCATTTTAGGGTTCTGACTGAAAAAGATTGAGTTTGCTCCCTTTATATACGATACAAACTCTACCATTCTCTGCACTTTGTCTTTTAACAATGGTTGATTTGTCTTCTAGTACATAGATGTTCACTTTAGTGCGGTTGTATTCAGACCACAGTGTTCTACAGGCGAAAAAGTAAAGAGTATGTAAAGCTTCGCCTGTTTCAGGCCTTATAGAGATTACCCAAGAAGAATCTTGTTGAGGGTTAGGGGAGCTAGGCCTGATACGACTCAGTCAAATAAACGTGCATGTACCTCGAAATAACCTCCAAAAGAGTGAGTGTCGGTAAGTAGTTACGCACCACGTAACTGGCAAATTCACGTTTACTTGACCTCTCTGTATATTTTCAAATGGTTTCATCTACTATGCCTTCATGCATAATGACACTAACAATATGTATACGAATCTAAAGATTTGAATTTTAAATAAGCGCCCCATTGAGAAAGCCAAGTTGTAAGAAAACGAGAAATACAGAACTTCAAAATACAAAGATTTAATAAAACGAGTTTTGTATTTATGCAGTAAGTTTAAATATTATGCATAAATAAATGAGACGAACTTTGTCATACAAATATTTATACAATGATATATTATCTGATCACCATTAAGAAGAAGTATACTTCATCACGGTTCATAGCCATACAGCCGTTTCTTCTCTGTTTGGGAAGAATCTACAATGCTTGATTTAGAGCCTGACGAAAAAATGATATTGTTCATAAATCAATGAATATGGAATCGTTCTAGTATTAACAGCTATGAAGAAATGCAATCAGTGACGTTTCTACAAATGTTTGATGTTTGTTTTTTTTTAATTCCGCAAAATCAAAACTATCGGCGTACTATTCTACAGGCAAAGTTTTGAACTAACTGTATTTTTTTATGTTTTTGCTTGAGGTATTACTTCACACTGTGGAGCAATAGAATAATCTGCTGAATACCAAGGCATTAATTAATAACACTAGTGTATTTCTATCTAGTAAATGTTT
>JANSTQ010145438.1:0-12365 GCA_026167885.1 Bergia puertoricense
ATTCCTTTTCCTCTTCTTGTTATCTTTTCTTTATTATGCTAATTAGATCAATTAGTCAAACTCGGACCCATTCCTTTCATTTCGTTTCATTGCAATATTTATTGTGGATTTTTTCATTTACTCATTTTAATGTTTAACATTTTACTCGCAAATTTCGGTTATTGAAGACTATATGCAAAAGTTATGTATGTTGGTAACCTGGGCAATGAAAACCTTTTAAATTATCTACAGCTTGGTGTGATTATAAATAGCTAAAACCTGCTGTACGGTGGTCTAACGAACCAAACAACCCATTACAGTAACTTAAAGATGCAATACTTTCGCTTCTTTGCTCCTTCAAGAATGAACCATTTATTTAAAAAGTGTGTTAAATATACCCTGGGGATGAACCATTTCACTGTGTAGGAAAGAGGGTTGAGGTGAAGCCGAGGGGAGAAATGTTTTCGGACAGTTTTTTCAGCACAGTGCTTGCTTGCACTTTTTTAAGCTTTTTTATGATTCTATCTTAGCATCTAAATATAATTGACTGAAAATTGTGGTTTTTAGTATAACTCAGTGCGAGTGTAACACAGAGCGGATGCAACGTAAAAGCCCATTAAACTCGCCTAGGGTTGGCTAATTGACTGTGCACATTTAAATAGAAATCTTCCAAAATCCCTCCAAACTGATCGAAATGTCCCCCAAATTGGTTTACATATACCAGCATTGGCTAACCTTGTTTTGCGGTTAATTATAGAAAGCAAACTTAGAAAGGTGCATGCTTGATCCCTGAAGCTTTGCAAACGGCTGCAAAGGAGTCGGTCTTGTTACTTGTACAGATATATTTACTTTTAAATGTGTTAAGTTAAAGTGCTGTACAAATATCCCAAGTAATTCCTTCTGAGCGATAGCCCTAGAAAGGAAATGGGCTCACACGGAGAAAGAAAAAGAATCTCTGACCCCGGCGGGAATCGAACCCACGACCTGTGGAACAGTTCACTGTTGCTCTACCAACTGAGGTTATAAAGATGCAGCACTTTAACTTAACACATTTAAAAATAAATACATCTGTTTATTAGTGCTGAGCGGCCAAACCTTAATGGTTACCCCCTCACCTTTGTCACTTGTACACTCTATTGTTAAGGACGTTTAGGGTCTGTTAAGCTACAAATTTGGCAGACAAGCACCAAAATCAAGTACTAGCTGATAGTTTTTGGACAAATACCAGTCGAAGAGCTTAACCTCCTGGCGAAAGCGATAAAATCCTTTTTTTCTTTCCTCTTTAGAGCAGATAACAACCACCTACTCTTAGAACCTACTCTAAGAAACCCCTAAACGTGGAGGTTTGGAAAATAAACTAGAAATTGGTGGCTGGTGTCTCAAACAAGTTTAATGCCAAAAACGTTCAAATTAGTTATTCGTGTACATCATTGTGTGCTTGCGTGCCCCCCCATGTGCACATAAAAGATGTTTGTTGGAAGGTGTTTGAATATGGCTGGCTAAACCATGGCCCAAATGCTATCGCAAGTGCAGAACAAGTACAGAAGTAATTTATATTTGAATTTAGGCTGAACTTGATTAATTAAAAATTTCAAGAATTTTTGTTCACCGTGAGGTTTACGATGAGTTTCGCGCCCAAACCACGAGAGTTGGATGTCCTGCACTATGCGTCAACATTTGGTGTCCGTGACAGTTAGATGTCCTGCACTATGCGTCAACATTTGGTGTCCGTAACAGTTGGATGTCCTGCACTATGCATTAACATTTGGTGTCCGTGACAGTTGGATGTCCTGCACTATGCATTAACATTTGGTATTCGTGACAATTGGATGTCCTGCACTGTGTACTAACATTTAGTGATTGTGACAGTTGGATGTCCTGCACTGTGTACTAACATTTGGTGTCCGTGACAGATGGATGTCCTGCACTGTGTACTAACATTTGGTGTCCGTGACAGTTGGATGTCCTGCACCGTGTACTAACATTTGGTGTCCGTGACAGTTGGATGTCCTGCACTATGCATTAACATTCGGTGTCCATGAGAATTGGATTTCCAGTACTGCATTAACATCTGGTGTCTGTGAAAGATGGATGTCCTACAATGTGCATTAATATTTAGTGTCTCTGAGAATCGGATATCCTGCACTGTGCGTTAATATTTGGTGTCTGTGAGAATCGGATGTCTTGCATTGTGCATTAATATTTGGTGTCTGTGAGAATCGGATGTCTTGCACTGTGCATTAATATTTGGTGTCTGTGAGAATCGGATGTTTTGCACTGTGCATTAGCATTTGGTGTCTGTGAGAATCGGATGTCTTGCACTGTGCATTAACATTTGGTGTCTGTGAGAATCGGATGTCTTGCACTGTGCATTAACATTTGGTGTCCCCTGCTTCATCTTCCGAATCTTCTTTTAGCTCCACAACCACTTCTTCAATATCCTCCGTTTGCATAGAGACATCCTCCACCGTAGGGCCCCTTCTCCGCCTGCGGAAAAACACGAAACACAGCAAACATGCGCAGCAGAGGGCAACAGCTAAGACCGCTGCAGTTGACGACACGGCCGGAATGACTACATCAGAAGCTCGAGCCTTGCTGCCTGTACCTTGGTTTGCTGCAATAAAGCATTTTGACGCAAAGAAGGTAAATTGATTGATATTATAACATTAACCTGAATGTTCTGTATTGAGCTGGTAAAATATACAAAAGACCAAGATGTGTACACAGATGGAGAATTTCTGACACCTGTTCGCTCGCGAGAAAAGCTATTGTCCCAATAATTGGGACACACGATTTTACACACTCCTCAAGGCAGCTCAACGCAATTACAAAAATATACTTTTGCTATAAACAAACAAGTTTCCGTATGTGCAATATATGTTGGCCCCTCATAACGAATCCCGTCCCCGCCTAACTCATCCCTTGACGTACCGTTTCTGTCGGCCTGTGGGATGACAAATGGTCCAAGAGTAACGATTCCTTTATGGACACAACCCAAATCACACTTGGAAGTCACCGTACTGTCCAGACACACCTGTACCAGACAGTGTATCGTGACCTGTTCGCTTCCAATTGTCGTCAACTGATTCGCGTCGACGTTGAATCGTTGCATCCGTGTCGTATTGACGAAACCATTTTGTGTAGATCTGTTTTTGTTCTCACATCTGTAGCAAAATAAATTTTATTAACATTTAAAACATAGAATAGCATATTTGTGTGCACGTGGTCTAATGAGATAAAATTAAAGGCCTGTTCACACTAGCGATGCAACGACGGAAACGCAAGCGCAAACATCTCATCCATGAAAATATTCTTTTATTCTGTTGTTATTGACCTGTGACTAATGCGATGTGCATAAAAGAATATTTTCATGGATGAGATGCTTGCGCTTGCGTCGTTGCGTCGCTAGTGTGAACCAGCCTTTACAATTCATTAGTGATATAAATATTGAGAGATTTAAAACAATAAAACGTAATGAAACAACTCATACTTTTTCCGTTTTATAATAATAATAATAATAATAATAACTGATAATAATAATAATAAAGCAACTTTATTTATAGAGGGTAGCACTAAACAGTAAACTGAGAAACCTGTGGCCCTCCTTAGTGTTACGTCATTATCAATTGAAACACTGGGCGTGAGTCAAACCGATCAATTCAAACATGGCGACCAGCTGAAAGAATTCTTTTGGCAAGCGAACACCAAAATCTGCAAACGGGCGTAGAAACATGGAAAATCAGTTCTGTGAAGGACAAAACAAGATACAACAGAGGTTTGGGAAACTTTGCTTTTTTAATAATGTCATTTTCAATATCGTCAATTAGACTCTGGAACTCCTTGAACTCACAATTAAAGAAAGCGGACTCAATTAATAGTTTTATAACTGATCTTTTTAAATATTTCTTAGAGAATAACAACAATCTTAAACATTCTACTATATCTTAGCTCGTTTTATCTTATATCCTATTTTTGTATTGATAGATAGATATACAGATCGATAAACAGACAGACAGACAGACATGCAGACAGGCAGATAGATAGATAGATAGATAGATAGACAGACAGACACAGACAGATGCACAGTCTGTGTTATTTTGGATCGCAAATTATTTAAACCAAATTTATATTTTTAGATTTCAATATAAATAGTCATATAGCATAGTATAGTATAGTCAGTCTTTTAAATCCAAACTTGTAAATTTTACTGAGGGCCACAAGTTTATCAGTTTTTAACTGTCACGTTCTACTTTCCTCAAATAAAGTTTATTATTATTATTATTATTATTATTATTATTATTCAGTTTAGTTGGCGATGAACCACATCCTAAAACACGTGCGGTATATTTTGTACTTACTCGGTTTGCATGAACATGTAATTGGGACTTGAATCAACCTTTCCGGGCGTGCCTTTGCACTTGTCCACATACATTACAAGTCCGGAGTCTTGTGTGTTGAGGTTGACTTGGAAATACAGGCGCTCAGGGAGGTCGACCTTATAAGGAAAGGCCGAAGCTTGCGATGCACTCCGGTACAGATCGTTCTGATAGTGTCTCATTGTCAAAGTGAAGCCCCGATATTCTGTTACTCCTGTTTAATAGAAATAACAGTAATAACAATAGTATAGCCATCATACTAACTTAAATAACACAGTGATTCAGGCAATTAATATCGTAACTGCATCGTTTGTTATACAAGATGAAGTAACAGGTATTGTCTAGAAACAACAACTTGCGGAAGATTCTTAATAATGGATTGTGTAAAACACTCTTAAGAACACTGACCACTGGGCCTGTTGGGGAAGATAGACCCAGTCTTTTAATGGTTTTAACGGTTCCTGGAGTTGTGAACAACTTGCTTGCAACTTTTCGTGTAATCTCAATTTAATAATTTTCTCGTTCATACCTTATCTACCAAATAGTTCTAATCGTTATTTTACCCTTCCCTCTATCCTATGACACAGCTAAAGTTTGACCTTCTTAAACCAAAATGCACTCGCAGACCCCAACTATACAACAGATGATCTCCGGTACCCCACATGACAACAACTGTCAACTACTTATCATATTGGACTCAGTCCTCTTTCTAACAAAGGTGATTTCAGCCTACCCGCACTTGATGTAGCAGAGGTATTCATTGCCCTTTCTGTAGACTCGAACACAATACCATCATGTATGTATAAGTCAGTTCTCTTAAATTTACATTCAAACGGAAGCTTGAAGTCTTGTTCTCGAGCAACAACCAAACCAGATTTAATTGTTGATGAAATTTGATTTTGATAGGTGACGTAGTCTCCGTTTTGTACGGCTGTTGTCCCGCAGGATGCGAGTGGGACCACAAAAATCACTTGCGCTGCTGACAGGCTGCTGTAGGTGCATGAGGCTTCTCTTAATGTCATTCTCGAAATATCAAGGTCTGGGAAGATCTTGAGGTCCAGAGTGGCCATAATTTTACCCTGCTTTAAGCACTGAATTGTTACACCTGTTTCGTTTCCTGTGATAGAACAAAATGGAAAAAAAGGATAGTGTTAATAAACGGTCCTAAGGAGATGTCTGAGACCAGAGAAAACAGCTGAGACATTATCCATGTTTTTTACAACTTTGAAAGTTGATGCCTGTAACTCACTGCTGTTTGGTCTCCCGACTTGTCAAATCAGCAAAATTCAGTACACTCAGAACTCTTCACACCGGCTTTCATTTAACTTCACTGGTTCCTTTCAAAATTCCTCGTCAACATAAAACTCTCTCTTCTGGTTTTATAAAGCACTTAACTATCTCATCCCCTAGACCTAATTATCAACTTCGCTCAGCCTCTTCTAAAAATCTATACGTGCCGGCCGTGCACAAAACCAAGGACACGTGTCTTTTGCATCAACTTGCCCATACTTCCGAAGGGAATTAAACCAGCAGCAACATTAGAATAGTTTGTAAAAATCCTTTAAGACACATTAAATATTTCGAGTAAATAGATTGTTGTGACTGTGGTAGCGTAACTTACAAAGAAACGGGCGAAATGAATAGAACAGGCTACAAAACTGAATAATAAAGACTGTTTAATCACATATTAAACTCAATTTAATAACAGACACGGCATCATGATGACGTCATGGAAGTTCAAGATTTTGAATTCACACTGAATAGTTCGTTGATGTAAAATGTTTTTGCCCAACTTATTTCAAATACCGGCGAAATTAAAAAAACCCAAACCCTTGCCATCACCTCCTCTCCCTTAACCCTTCAGTTGTAAAAATATCAGCTTCAAAACTTATTGTTTCTCACTACATTATGATTGTTCCTATACTTTTGAAATCAGGTTACTCGAAAGAGCTGCTCAAACACAAGATTTTGACACCATTCAAACTTGGAGAAATGTCTTTTTTAAAGTGATGTTTTAATTATCCCCTGATATCCCCCCTGAACACAGTGACTAACACACAAGAACTCTGTTTGGGCGTTTTATTCGGGCGGAACCGAAGGGACTGCAAGAATATCCCCCGGGGTGGGAGGGTGGGCAACAAACAAGAAACGACTGCTGGGGCAGGGCAGACAGAGCTAAATTGAACCAAGCTGTAACTCGAGAAAGACACGTGAGCGAGGTCAGGAGAGGGCCTGGGGCTAATTACGTAATTCCTGCCTCAGGAATTCCTACTATAATATATAAGGTCAATGCAACAAAAACTAATTGGTTAATAAAGAACTTTCTTATTGCCATAGCGTTTACGCAAAGCTGTGGGAGATTGCGTAATATCAATTCATATTTAGATTATTTAAGGGGAGGGAAGGGGATGGCGACGCTCTGACCCCGTCTACCAGCCCCAGGGAACCAAGAGAAGCGTAGTCTAAATGGGATTACAGCGATTGTGTGAGGGAAGGATTTTTTAGTTTTAACTTTCCTCGTCAAAAGCTTCAACTGACTTGTTAGCGAAATAGTGCAGGAAAAAAGATTAACTAAAATTTGCTTCGTTTTTCAAAACAAACCAAATTGCACAAACAAATCAAGTCAGAGTCAGTCTTATTTGTGAACTGTTGTCCTTCGCCGGTCCTCTGGGAATTTGTCTCTGAACTGAGCATAAAGACATACAATAGCTATTGTTCTTGCTATATTTTGATCTCATACAAAAGTTCCAGAGAACAAAAAATGTAGAGAAATATATTCAAAATTAAATTTTTCTTTGTTCTAACTCAATGGCTTTTTCTGGTTCTCCTTATACTACAAGTTCTTTTTTGTTTTAACAATTATCCTTGTTTGACACGCTGTCCACCTTAAAATGTAAGCATGTGTATAGGATAGCATAATACACGTTGTCATGGAGTCCGCTTGGAACTTTAGATACATCGATAAACTTTCTATTGTTTAGTGTATGGAACAATAGGCATAATAGCTTCACTTCACTTCACTTCACTTCACTTCACTTCACTTCACTTCACTTCACTTCACTTCACTTCACTTCACTTCACATTTAATAAGATTTGAGCACATTTAGATTTTATACGGCACAATTCCAGAGTACATAAGAAGCTAAAAGCCCATTGAGTTATATGTTGATTGTTATATTACTGCAGAAAACTGGCAAAGAGATAAATGATTTTTGCTTGAGATTTTTTGAACATACCTGTAAAAGGCATTTTATTATGGCGTGATATTTTGTTTGAACTATTTATTTCTGGGCTTAGTTTCATCGTTGTTTGCTTTTTCTTATTTCGAAGTCATAGATTTGCTTTTTAGTGAAGGGAACAGCTCTCTCCAGCTAAAAATGTTAAACACATTTGTAACTTTACTGTACGAACCGGAGTTTTTCCCTATTTTCTTTTTCTGCTTTGCCAACTCTTTTCAACTTTCTTCTCGCCACTACAGTGAGCTCTACCTTTACCGTGATTACACCGGTCTATTAATTTATATTTTGCCACAAACCAACTCAGAACCAGCCACCCGCGTGCAAAAATGACCACTTGTAGTTCCTATAAACTACGACGAAACTGACAAAATTGATAGGAATATAGATTATTTAACTCGCAAATATTTTAGGTATTTAGAATCAACTGGTGGAATGTTTGGAGCATCATCATTCAACTTAAAACTCTGGTGATTGGCTGTATTTGGGTTTCTGTAAAGAGCACTATCATCATTTTGAGGAGAATGTTCCCGTAAAATATAATTCCATTCTACAGCAAATCAAAAAATAAAGCTTGATTTGTTCGGATTCAGATACAGCGCAGCCACAAAGTTTTCTGTGGCATTTTGTTTCCCTGCTCATTAATTATTGTACGCGGCTTCACGTATGCTTGTTGTTGTACTGCCTTTGAAGTAAGCCTAAAACAAAGAGCTACCGCCCTTCATGTACATATTTATTTTTAATCTACCATCCACCTATATATGTATATCTTTAATCCACCATTGCGTGGATGAAAATAGCGGACAAACATCTCTTTTTAGTTTCTTTAGAATCGAGCAGTAGCTTTTTATTAAAAATACAATTGTAGATCATAAAATAGTACCAGCGACCAACCAACTAGGAAAATATAATCGGAATACCTGTGCATTTCACCAGCCATACTTGATTGAATATGAGTCCAGCAATAACTAACTCCAACGCGAATGTCAACATTTCATGTGTCTCTCCGGCCACGATTTTTAGTTTACTTCAACACCAGTGATTGAATTCTTAGTGCACAGTTGTGTGAAAGTAATTGTTGGTCAGATATGCAAAGCTAAAGTACTCATTTGAAAGTCAACTTCACTCCCAAAGGATTTGTAAATATGAAAAGAATGGACAGCACTATTCTGTGCGCGGTAAAACTTTAACCTCCGAATTAATGCTTTGACACTTTATACTGTTTTACACACTGGGTAAGGATTTATTTGCTGAATAACACTATTCAATCTTTGAACAACCAGATCCAGATGGTCAAATGCATAGTGTTGTGTAAGATTTCGATATTTGCATGACTTGAAATATGTAGATATATTAGCTCTGATAATTTGGCACTGACTCTTTTTTATAAAGATTTCCTCATAATCGTTACTCAGAAATAAAAACATCTTAACCAAGTACGAGGTCTGTCCGGAAGAATATTTGCATGTTGTGACTTGTCACTTCCAAAGACGCTCGCGAGAAATCGCTCTTGTACGGCAAGTGATAAGACCGATTTTCAGCCAATCAGCGTGCAGCATTTGGTTATTGGCCCTAAAACTCAGTGTTATCATGTAATAAATAAACCTACAACAGTAAATGATCATCAGTAAGATTTCTGCATCTGGTTTCGGGGCCACTACAAACACGACAATACTAGGTTGCGAACAGGCTCATTTCCCCCTCCCCTCTCCTTTTTTCTGTTTCTCCCATTCTTGTGCATCCTGATTGCAGACTACGACGATGTGGTGATTAGTATCATAAGGTATTCGCAATTGGCGGAACACGTGCATGTATATATTTTAAGAAAGAATTGAAAATTATATTCCTCTTTATTCTTATTTGTTTTTATTTTTATTTACTGGTTTTCATGATAAGCCGGTTATCTGTTTACGCAACATTTTAAAGCCAAATTCAATGACAAATTGTTTAGTTACCGATAATGCGCTACTTTTCCGTGGAGCTTATTTCGGATTTCTTACGAAGCACACTGATCAGAAAAGTGTGAACAGAGGCCCGATGATAAGTTTAAATTTTCGTAATGCAAAACAAAAGTAATGACAAGAAAATCCGCAAATGCAATTTATTCTCCATCAATAACTGTAAAAGCAACAATTCTATTGGTTCTCCGGAGTTATGCTGTTTCTTCTTGTAAATTAGAAGTTTTTTGTTGCCGTGCTCTTTTTCTTTTAGAATATGCTAAAATTAGGGTGTAGTTCAGGACGAAGTGGGTAAACCTGGTAGCAGGTGCTAGAACCTTTTAGGGGACGATCTTGCATTATTTTGTTTCTTGTACCTTGGGTTAAATCAATCAGTAAATAAATAAATAAATAAACAAATAGATAAATGAGATAAGCAATCCCAAGACTTTTTTAATTAAAAAGCAAGAGAAAACAATTAATCAGCAAACATATCATATGTTAACGATTTTGTTTATTTGTTATATCTGAGGACAGATTATCTGCAGCAATGTACTGTTTACAAACATATTTAAAGCCCGTTTTTCAGACAGTCAGCAAAGTCAACGTAGCACTGAGCCTTTTCCCAGTAGTCAGCGGCTTTTTCAATGCAGATATTCAACTCGCCTTTGCAAGAGTGCTGAAAAACAAAAACATGTTGATATTTATCAGTTTACACAGCTGTTTTCTGGCTTTTCGATTGTTTAGGGAGCAGGTGTAGTTCAGTTGGTTAGTGCGCGGCCTTCAGAGCTACAATCCCAGCCAAACTTCCTTGGACACCCTTGGCAAAAACTCCTCGCGCCTGCAAAACAACACTGGGTGGGGGGATTGGGGGAAAAGAAACCCCTGTCCAAGGTTTTTGTCTGAGATTGTGGAGGTCCCCAGTTCGATTCTCGGTGACTCCAACGTCTGCTTCAACTTTCTTCTGATCCGTGTAGCTTTAGCTTTAAATACCCGTAAAACGGAGCACTGACAGAGGAGGGGAGTAAAGTGTGCACCGAGGACCACAAGTTTATCAATTACCACAATTGCTGTTACGTGTTACCCTCGTTAAATAAAGTCGCTTTATCTGACACCTTTACCTTTTAGATTTTAGCATTACATTTTAGCTTTTAAAATTTCAGCTTTCCAGGGCATTCACTTATAACACCGTAATGCAAATGCCGATTACCCTGTTTTATTTTCATTGTTATCATCATCATCGTCATCATCATTATCGTTATTGTTCTTCTTATTATTATTATTGCTATTATTATTATTATTATTAATATCGTTATTTTTATTATTGTTATTACTTTTCATCGAACGCACTACCACCTACACTGTAATCAATGTAAGTACTTTGAAAACTTTAGGCCAAATCTTTCAAAAATCAAAATATATCATCTAATATGCAAATACAACCCCTTCCTATTAATTAAAAACAGGGAACAACTTACCACGAAGGGGGGGATGGTCGGGACCAATACTGACATACAGTTCTTGTAGTCCTTCAGGCACATTACGTTCCCCTTTACGTCCGCTGCTGTACAGTCATACAAGTCAATCTTGCATTGCTGCGTAAAAAAGTTCCAGTTTTCGTTAAGACAGCCACTTAATGGTATAATTACAAATTCTTTTAATTGGATTACTCTCGTGGTCGATCATGTTAAAGATATAAAATTATAAAAGAACTGATAAATGTAAATTCTGTCCCCCATTTACAATCCTACATTTTTAAACTGTATGTACTCCTTGTAATTTATAGCAATTTTTCTAAACCATTGTAAACATTTTATCCCGTTACTTTTTATCACATTTTTTACTGTAAATTAACTCTGAAAATGTCTGCGGAAGCAGTTGATAAATTGTGTGTGTTGATTACAGTTCTTTGTTTATATCAGTACTGAACTCTTTTGTTGTTACTCCGGAGGTTATACCGCTATAAAATTGTAAAACTATTGCACTCATATCCAGATGCTTCAGGAGATCCTGGATAACTATAATTGTTGAATGAATTCATTTAAGTTTTTAAATTGTTTTAATCAATATATTTTAGTAAAATATAAAAAAACTAGCTTTTGAAAGCAGCAGCTTTATTGAGTTCTAGCAAACACGATATTGGCTTTTTTAGCACAAAATGATATAACAAGACAAAGGCCTGTTATTATTTTTAATCAAAACTCAAGATACATCGGTACACAAAGAATCATTAAATTATTTAAAAGCTGTAAATGTCGTTACATTATTTGGGTAATTTCTTTTGATAATTTTTACATTTTCTAGAATTTTACTAAACTAACTTCAATTGGATTGCAAATATAATTAACTGTGTAGTTGATTACTGCAGTCATTTTAAACACTGACATATTAAGTTCGTCAGTGCAGCCTACTGAAAGTTCTTTCTGACGATCAGAACTTGCAAACACGTTCTTTTGGTGATTGCTACTGCTATTACCTTTTTCTCATCTACTTTTTATCAATTCAAGGCCACCACTCTAATGCATTTTCACGAAAAACTCATAAGCTTTCGACACTCATTATCTAACTTTTATGTAGTTGGGTTGTTTTTGCTTTCTCCTTTTTGTAACCTCATAGCCAATCAAAATTGGCTAATTTTTCATTACGACACGAGTAATTTTCAGGAAAAGTTTACATACAGAACCAAGGTTGGAAGTTGAAAGACTGAATAAATGCAAAATGGAAATAATTATTGGACAAAGAAGAATTCGATCCGATCCAATACTAATCATCTCCTCAGTGTAATGATACTTTTGGTCATTTGTTCCAATCCAATACTGATCATTTCCTCAGTGTAA